>JANQAP020030055.1:0-10377 GCA_026874005.2 Erythroxylum coriaceum | reverse complement strand
TATTAATCCTATGACTAGGGATTATTTAGATACTAACATAATTGCACATGATAGGAATCTTATTATCATGATCTCATTATGATTTCCTTCATGCTATGTTTTGTATCATGGACTTCATTAATTTGACTTAAGATCAATATCAATTCATATATAAAAGAATATCAAATCAATGAAAAAATGCCTTTCTCTTTAATAATCAAAATAAAGTTTGTACAAAAGTGCTAAAGATAATTGCCTTTAGAGCATTACTCTAACACTAATTTTTATGTTTATTTCTATTTTATTTTTCTGTTTACTTTAATTTCTGTCTTTTCTTTTCTTTTCTTTTATGTGTTGTTTGACCTTCTCACACTGAGGAAAATGTGTTGTTCAAGTGTAAGGAGGGGTTATGTATTTTACTTTTTACGTAATTTTGCATACTGTATGATAGTTATTAGGTTGCATTGTGTGAACTGTTTGAATGTGTCAATGGCTTAGATGGAGTGAAATTTATTTAATTTTGAACAAAGTTTATTAGGTTGTGAATAATCATTAGCCCGTAAAATTAGTGAACTAGGGGTCTTTGGATAAATATACAGCTTAATTATGATGTAGTGTAAATTTAGCACCCTATAAGTTGTCACATTCATTCATAATTTGAGGCCTTTCAACTTAAATTGCTTAACTAGTATTTTTCATGAAAATGAGTAGCTTAAAAAACAAGGTAGGCAATAAAATAAAAAAGTATTTTTTTGTTAAATAAATCACTATTTCGCTGACCTTCAGGTTATGAATAGAGCTAGTAGCCAGTTGAAAACATGATATAGCTGAGTAACCGGATCAACACACATTATAAATGTGTGCCTTCTTATCAAAAGGCTATAATGACGTTTCAACCAAATAGTTTAATAAAAAATGACTTAGTCGAGTAACTGGATTGACATTCATTACCAATGTTTGCCTCAATGTAAAAAGACTAAGTCTATGTTCACTAATTAAATAAAAAGAAAAAATGTGTGTTTCCTTAATAAAAACCTACCGAACTTGTAGTAAGCTTGACTTTTCATGAAAATATACTTAGGAATAGTTACAGAGTCTAAATGACCAAAGAATTATTAATGTGTGTGTACAATCGAAAAGGGTAAATAAATTAACACTTAGATCTCAATTAATTTGTATATTTAGCTCAAAGCCCTCAGACATAGATTTTTCATGTTGATGATTAGATATAACTTGTATGATTGTGTTCAAGATTAAATTTATTTCATGAAGTTAAAGCCATTGTCTCATTATTGCATTATGTGTTTTGTGTTTGTTGTTTTGTTTGCTTGAGGACAATCAAACGTTTAAGTGTGGGGTTGTTGATAGTTGTGATTTTCATTATGTTTTAGGGTTTAATTTATGATGTATTTAGTATTAATTGGAGTGTTGAGTGTGTATTTATGTTTTAATTGTGTTAGTTTGTGTTTAAGTGTTTTTTATGGGTTAGTATGAGTCTTTAAGCTTAAATGTTATGTTTTCTAGATACCTTGATGTGTTTGTTAGCATTTCAGGGTAAATGGTGAAGAACGGAGAAGTTTTGAAGAGTTTCGGGATAAAACCCTGGCCCACATTCGTGGCACAATAGGCCACAATTATGATAGAAAAGGTGAGCCACTAGGATCAAGGCCACGATCGTGACACTTTGGCCACGATCGTGACAAAGAGCCCTAAACCAGACCATGATCGTGCACTTTGGTCATGATCATGACAGAGAAGGTTAGGCGCTGGCCACGATCGTGGCAGGTAGGGCCACGATTGTGTCCTGCATCGAGCAGACACAAAAACAGCTAAAATCGTCAAGTTTTGTGGGACTTTTCGGACCGTTTCGACCCCAAATCAACCCTAAGGCTTCCAAGGTATAAATAGAACATCAAGAATAGAAGAGCAGCCTTTTTGCATCAGTCAATTTCGAACCCCTAATGAGCATATCGAGAGATTTGAGAAAGGAGACGAAGGAAGAGAGATACGAAGAAGAAGTTTGAAGCGAAGTACTTCCCAGAAAAGATAGTTTCTCGCTATTGCTACCTCCACTAGTCTGTTCCAACAGTATTTTTGCCCAGCAATTTAGTACTTTTTTATGGGAGAAATAGGTATATGATTAAAACGTTGATTAATACCTATTAATTTTGAGTATGGCCTCACAAATACCCTAGTTGTTTTATTAGTCTAGTCTTCCAAAGGTGGAAAATCTTCTTTATATGATCTCATCATTATACAAGGTAATGGTTTGAGGGTCTCCTTAGGGATTAAAGAAGTTATTGGCACTGAGCATCTTGGTTGGATCCAATGTTTCTTTCCAACAGCTCTCAATAGTTCAGAGAGATCCTTTGGTCTAAGCGTAGGATTCCTAAGACCAATCCAAAGTCAAGAATCATCATCTTCATCATGCTTGGGTTAGAACATCTTTTGTAGTTGGCACTAATATCTTTACTTTTTGCTAGGTCTTCTCTCTATCGTGGGACATAATCTTTATCAACATTATAAGAATCTTCATCCATCCAACATTCATACATATGATCATTTATTAATAATATTACATGATAAATTTATTTTGCAAAATATATTAATATTAAGAATTAATTTATAGAAGTCAGAGCATCAAATTTATTCAAATTTCATTAAAACCATTAAAAGAGATTTGAACTTTTTTTGCTTAAACTTTAAATATTTATTTATTTTAATTTATTATCATTAATACGGATTTGTCATTATGCAATAATTGTATTGTAACACTTTTGTCTTCCACGCATAGTCTTCGCTTAAGTTTTAAACATGATTTAAAAGAGGAATCATATTTATTATAAAGTATATTTCTATTCAAAATAAATAAAATTTTAGATGATGAAAATTGAAAAAGTTTTATAGAGACCTATTTCTTTTATTTTGTTTTTCATGATTTCATAAACTTTCTTAAAAATTAATTTTTCACTAAAAATTGAAAACTAAATATTTTTCATCCACACCTTATAAATTAAGGTCTAACATATACATACAATAATATCAACTTAATTTGAAATTGTATGATTTCAAAATATAAACATACTTAATGATTAAATTACAATTTTTCAAAAAAAAATTAATTCTCATCAACTTAAGTGTTAATATGAAATTTAAAAAATAAAATATATTGTAAAAAATATTTAATAAGATAAGTTATATAGAAACTTGCATGTACCTAAACTTGCAAATAAAAAAATTTTAATTTTACCATGAGACGACTTATACCGTAGTATCTTTCATGGAATCTTATATTCTTTCTCTTATTATTTTTCTTTCTCTGTCAAACTCCTTGAGACTTTTCCTTTATTTATTTTTTGTCAAATTCTTTTACATATTTTTATTTGGCAAAATGTATAAATTTACACAAAGGTTTTTTATTGTGTTTTGTGGATGTGTGTAAGTTCTAATTAATAACTTCGATAATCCACAAGCGTATGGGTTGTTCGTGTAATACCTAAGATGTTAATCCCATGAGGAAGGATAATTTAATCCTAAATTCTAATGCCAAACAATTCGCAGTAATTCAAAATGTAACAAATTAAGGCAAAAATTTAATTTAATCATGCAACTCAATTCCAAGAATCAATTACAAAAATATTAACAAAGTAGCAATTGCAACCACACTCAAGAATCAACCTAAAGGAACTACCAATTAAGAGAAAGGGAAATTTTTATCTATCTTTAACGATAACCTAATTGATTATGAATTATCAAATTATTGGTCCTAAAAAATCCTAAGATTGATTATTCTCTCTCGAGTTATAACCATTAACCCTAATCATATTATGGAAAATTGCAATATCTCAATTAATAATCTATCTAAAACCTTAATTAGATCTGAATTTGTCCAATAAACTATCGGGAACCTATATGGGACCTCTCTTCACACAATTACCGATTTGATTAATTTCTCATTCTTATTAAATCATCTAACACTTATTAGCCCAATTTAATTATTTTTCATTCGGTTCACCCTCTCAATCTATTATCGAAATATGTAGTCACAGAAATCAATCACAATAAATCCAATAAATATAAAACAATCAAATTTTATTAAATCAAAGATGAAAAACCCAAAGGTGAGTATAAAATATCTCAATATTTACAATTCTATCATCAAACTGCTATTCCCAATTCTATACAATAATAAAAATGAAAAATAACAGGAAATACGATTCTAAACAGAGACGGGAGGTAGTGACGTCAAAAAACTCTCAATCTAGGAAGTACATCAATGTCAACTTCTTCTCCACTTCTCTCTTCCTTCTTTTCTTTCTCAATCTCTCAATAATTCTCTCTAGGGTTTCTCTCCAATGTAGCTGATGCAAAAGCTCCCCATCTTCTTTGTCTTATTCTTTATATACCTTTTGTGCTCTGGGTAGCCTTTGGGTTTTTCCAAGGTTCAAAAGGTCCAAAAACTCCCTCAAAACTTGATGTTTTTTAGTGTCTGCCCGTCTGCTCGATGCAGGCCACGATCATAAGCCACATCTGGGCCTGACTCCAGTGCTTTTGTCATAATCGTGGCCTATTGTACCATGATCGTGGGTTGTTGTTTCAGCCCTAGTGTGTCTGAAACTTCTTCATTCTTCGATGTTGACCCTAAAATACTAACAAACACATCATGGTATCTCAAAGACATAACAATTAAGCTCAAAGACTTGACTAACCCATAAAAACACTTAAACACAATTAATTAACAAACTAACACAATTCTAACCTAAACATATACTGAACGATTAACACTTAAATACATATGAAACTAAGCCCTAAAACATGATGCAATTCACACTTATCAACATCCCCACACTTAAACGTTTGCTTGACCTCAAGCAAACAAAACAAGAAAAACAAAGAAATTCACATAGCACACAATGCAATAATGAGACAATGGCTTCAACTTCATGAAATAAAGTTAATTTTAAACACAATCATTCGAGTCATTTCAAATCATTAAAATGCAAAATCCGCATCTTGGGGCTTTGAACTACATATACATATTAATCTAGACTCAGGTGTTAAATTGTTTACCCTTTTCAATTGCACACATACATTAATAATTCTTTGGTTATTCAAACTCTGTAACTTCTCCTAAGTACGTTTATATGAAAAGTTAAACTATTACAAGTTCGGTAGATTTTTATTCGGAAACACACATTTTTTTATTTACTTTATAAGAACATGGACTTAGTCTTTTTACGCGGAAGCAAACATTGGTAATGAATGGTGATCAGGTTACTTAAATAAGTTATGTTTTTTATTAAGCTGCTTGGTTGGAACATCATTATTGTGTTTTTACTCGAAAGCACACAATTATGATGTATGTCAATCCAATTACTCAGTTATATCACATTCTCAACTAGCTAATAGCTCTATTTATAACCCAAAGGCTAACGAAATAGTTATTTATTTAAAAATATGACTTTTTTATTTCCTACCTTGTTGCTTTATCTACTCATTTCTATGAAAAAATACTAGGAAAGCTACTTAAGTCGAATGGCCTCAAATTATGAATGAATGTGACAATTTAGAGGGTGACAAACTATCACTAAATCCTAATTAGGCTATGTATTTAGCTAAAGACCCAATTAACGAATTTTGCGAGCTAATGATTCTTCACAACCTAATGGCCTATGTTTAAAATTAGATCAATTCCTATCCATCTAGGCCATCAATACATTCACAAAATTCATAAAATGCAACCTAACGACTAACATACAATATGCAAAATAACATTCAAAGCAAAACACATAATCCTCCCCACACTTGAATAACACATTGTCTTCAATATGAGAAGGAGACAAACAAACACATAAGGAAAGAAGAAACATGAATTAAAGTAAAACAAAAACAAAAACAAGAATAAAAATTGAATACTAAATTAAAAAAAGGGTTAGAACAAAGACTTATGGTGATGGAGGTGGGGATGGTGTTGGAAGTGGCAGTTGAACGCCCTGAGCCTCGAAATAACGATGGATACGATACATTTCTTGGGTCTGACGTCGTTAAGTTCGAGCTATCTCCTTCATCCTTTTGGAGTTGTCTGCAAGTGTATATGTAATTACCTTGGAGTTTGTGGAGATTGTATCCAGTACTTTCTTCCAGCTCGGTTCTTCTATTTCTTCTTCTTCCTCGGATTCCTCATAGGTGGAATCCTCTTCTTGTTGTTGTTGAGCACTTAAACTCACTTGACCAGTCCTACCCTTGACATGTGTCTTGGCACTAATATCCCGAAGTTCCATATTATGGGATTTTAAGATTTTAGCTCGCTATAGATAATGATGGTTCATGAATTCAGGACGGTAAACTGTGAGTCCATTGCACTCAACTCCATAGTTATTAGCTATGGTGAAACCAAGTAACCCATTCCTAGGTTATTGCTCCTCTTCTTTCGAACAACAATAATTGTATTAAAAATGTGGGTGGTTGTGCAAACTGGGATGCTATAATCTGTGCACCACAACATAAAAAGTTCTTTCGTTGAACATTTGTTGGTTTTCGTTTTGTCAAAAACAGCTTAACACATGAATTTGTGCACTAACAAGTGTTCATGACTTATAATGATGTTGTTGTGTGTGTTCTTAGTGTCAAAACGCTATAACCCAGTTAGTTCAGTCCAATAGGGGTTGACACGGAAATCATCATGCTGATCCACTACGAACGACTCGGGGAAATCACAAATTTCATACAAAGTTTCATAATCAAGCCTATAAGGTTGTCCTTGCAACCTACACCACAATTCCCTAGGTTTGTTGGATTCAAATTAAAGGGACGTAAAAAATTTTAAGGTAAGTTCTTCATAAACTGGGAATTGAAATTGAATGAACTGACCCCATTAAATTTTCTTTGCTAAACTTTCTACCTTGTTTCACAATTCTAAGCTATCTAAAGTTTTAAAATGAAAATACCTTAGAATCATAATTTTTTTATTGCGAAGAAAATAAAAACAGGTACCTTCCTCATCTGAGAAGATCGGGAAAGGTGCTCCATAATCGACTGCCCTGTTCCTTTTCCCTCATCCTGATACTTGGTTTTGCACTGCTGATTGATCGCACTTTATTGTTTGCTTGATGCATGACATACTGGCTTACGAGTCAGTAGAAGTTAGAAGACACTGGAAGTTTAAAATTTGGGTAGAGAGAAGTGAGAGTGTTTGGAGGCTTAAAGTTTACAGAGATAAAGTAAAAATGAGAGTGAGTGAAAAAGTGAAGTTAGAAATGAATATATAAGTGATTGGAGGGTAAAATGATAAAATTTGATAATGATAGCGCATGTTCCTTTTTTACCCTATCGCAGGCCACATTTTTCACTTATTTTTTTTATTGTTTCCTTTTTTCCTTCTCCACTTTTCAAAGTCACTACTCTTTATGACCCTTTCACCTCTTTTTGTGTACTTCATCTATCATCAAATTCATGTCGAAGTCCTATGCCTTCTCGATTTTGTTTGGAAATGAAATAATCTTAACTACAAAATTCAAACTTTCTAAAAAAATGATCAAAGAAATAAAATTCCATAGGTTGCCTCCCATATAGCGCTTCTTTTAACTTCAGTAACTCGACGCTCTTTTTTGCTCACGGTGGTTCCAATGAATGGTGCAATGGTAGTGCAGTCACTGATCTCACAATTTGCACATGAGCTATTATGCTTTGGATTCCACCTTCCTTGTGATTCTCCTTCCTTCGCCTTCTTCTACGTGATCATTTCTTTTTGAATGCATTCGCAAGATCCTCAATATCTTCCCATTGTCCTTAAAGTTTGATTTCCTTGATATTAGTTAGAGGTAAAGGATAATTGTTATCTTTCTTTGAAACTTTGAAGGTTATTTGCTGCTTTCCTACCCTCAAAGTTAGTTCACCCCTGTCAATGTCAATTATTTAGTGAGCAGTGGTTAAGAACGGTCGTCCAAGGACCATAGGGGTTTCCACATCTTCTCCAATATCCAATATATAGAAGTTTGTAGGAAAGGTAAATTTATCAATTTGTACTCGCACATCTTTAATAATCCCCTTCAATTGATGAACTACTCTGTCGGCCGTCTTTACTAACATCTTTGTGGGTTCTAACTCTCCTAACCCCACCTTTTGACTAAAGGTATAGGGCATCATATTGATACTTGCTCCTAAATCTGCAAATGCCCTGTCTATGTTGACTCCATTGATACTACAAAGAATGTAAAAATCTTCTATGCTATGTTAGGGTTTTCTTCCGTTATGTGCTCCTTAATCTTCTTCTTAACTGATTCCTTTAGTGTGAGCCTCGTTTTTAGTTGTTCCATTATGTCTTCAACCTTGTTTGATTCAACCTTCTTAAAATTCCTCATTGCCCTACTTGAAATTGACTTTTGCTGAGCTATAATAGGGTATGGAATTTTAGGTTGAGGTTATTTGATTGGCTTAATTTCGAGCTCACTTGGAAGGAATTCTATAATTACTTATCTTTTTCCTTTATCTCCGTCTTCCTTCATATATTCAAGTTCCTTTTTCTGGGTCTAAGTGATGGCTATGATCCGTTCCTTTGGGTTAGACTCAGTATTGCTTGGAAGGATTCCCACAATATTGACCTACTTGGACTTCCAGATTATATGTTGAAGAGGCATGGTTTTTAGTGACTTGCTCAAATTTGCTTTCAAGCCTTCTGTGTACATCCTCTATGCCTTCAATTTTATCTAAAATCTTATCCAACTTGGATTCCATTGAGCTTGGTTTATCTTGTTGGAAGCCTAATTATTCTTGAGGTTTGAACTGTCCTCTAGCATTGTTCGTCCAAGAGAAGTTAGGGTGATTCTTCCACCCAAGGTTATAGGTGTTGGAGTAGGGATTGTTGCCACCTCTTTACGCATATTAAGCTACCATATAATTCACTTTCTCTGGATTGCTTTCCTTCATCAAGAAATAGTCCACTGTAATATGGTTAAATTGTCCACAGAGTTCACACTTAAGTTGCATAGCCTTCACCGGAGCTGAGGACGTAGCCTTTATGTTGTTAAGCTGTTAAGTCAATTTATCAATTTTAGCTTACATTTCCATCATTTGATCAACATCTACAATTACTTTTTGTTCTCGGAAGGTGGTAGTTTGTATACTCCACTCGTTCGTCCACAGGCAACTATTACTCACCATCTCCTCTGTTAGCTCTTCCGCTTCATCAACTGTCTTTCTCATCAGTGATCCTCCTAAAGCTGCATCAGTCATGCCTCTTGTATGTGGGGTTACTCCATTATAGAATGTTTGCAACCAAAATTCCTTGGGTAAGTTGTGGTGTGGGCACTTCCATTGCAAATCCTTCTATCTTTCCTACGCTTCGTAAATAAATTCCCCGTCACTTTGCTAAAAGTTGGTAATTTATTTGATCATCTTAGTGGTCTTAGTTAAGGGAAAATATTTATCTAAAAAGGCCGAACTAGCTGATCCTACGTCGTGACATTGGCTAGGCTAAGGGAATGATACCAAGCCTTTACTTTATCTCTAAGGTTAAAAGGAAAAAGCCTAATTTTGACAGCATCTTTTGAGATCTAAAGGTACCGAAAGGTATCACAAATTTCAAGGAAGTTCACTATATGTGCATTGGGGTCTTCGTTCGTTAGTCCATAAAATTGCACATTCTGTTGAAGCATGTTTAGGAGGGCTAGTTTGATTTCAAATGATGCTACTTGTACGGGTGGCCTAGCTACTCTTTAGTTAGCTACATTGAACCCTGGTCTCATGAAGTCCATAAAGGTTCGTTATTGTCGTCCTTAGTTTGCTCCGTAGTTCAAATTTTGGTAAAATTCCTTGGCCATTGTTGATTTTGCGATTTCTTCTTCTTCTTCACGTCGAGCTTTCCTAATGGTTCATTCTAGATGAGTAATGCCTAAATTTAAGGTTTCAGTTGTGTGACTCGAACCTCTCGTGACTCTTATGTTCATGCAAGAGCACGATTTCAGAAGTAAAAAAGAAAGAACAAAAATGAAAGTTAAAACTAACTAAACGCTTTAAACTATAAAAGTAAACTAATCGTCTCCTCAACAATGGTACCAAAAACTTGATCGTGATTTTTTGATATATGTAAGTTATAATTATTAACCTAAAAAATCCATAAGTGTATAGGTCATTCGTGTAGTACCTAAGGTGTTGATCCTACGAGGAGGGATAATCTAATCCTAAATTATAAGGCCAAATAATTCACAGTAATTCAAAATGTAACAAACTAAGGCGACAATTTAATTCAATCATGCATCTCAATTTTAAGAATCAATTATGAAAATATTAACAAAGTAGTAGTTGTAACCACACTCAAGAATCAACCTAAAGGAACTATCAATTGAGAGAAAGGGAAATTTTTACCTATCTTTAATGCTAACCTAATTGATTATGAATTAT
>JANQAP020030020.1:0-10378 GCA_026874005.2 Erythroxylum coriaceum | reverse complement strand
TCTATTGACTGTGGACTGTTATTGTTCTGATTCTATAACTATATGATTTGGGTAACTTCTAGGAATAACTTCGTACTTTATTGTTCTATAACTGTATTTTTCTGCTATATCATATTATTATATTCATAAAATTAATTAACCTTTTTATAACTTTTTTTGCCAATTTTGTAAATAGTAATGATAAATTAATTAATTTTAAGTGTTAAAACATTTCAAATTATGTTGAATTTTTTTTAATAATACGTTCTAAACATTCAAATAAAATCTTGAATAAAACGTGTCTTAATTAATTATGATAGATTATAAAAGTATTAGCTTTAAAATTTTTGCAAATTTAAATCATTTAGCGACGATTTACAAATTCGTCACCAATTGCAAACATTCAATGACATTTTAGTGATTCATCACTGTATGTTGGACATTTTGCGACAATTACAAAATGTCATCACGAAATACTGGACATTTAGTGACGCTTAGAAAAATCATCGTTAACATTCAACGACGTTTTACGTAATTTGTCACTATACGTCGGACATTTTGTGACGATTACAAAAATGGTGTCGCTGAATATTGGACATTTAGTGACGCTTTGATAAATCGTCGCAAAATGCTAAAGTTTTTACGACTAAAGAGAATGTTCGTTGCAAAATATGTATTCTTAATTAGTGACGCTAATGCATATCCTCGCGAAATGTAAAACATATTTAGTGACGATTGATATAATTCATCGCAAAAGAAAGTGTTTGGCAACGAATAGTGTTTTTCGTCACCAAATATTTACCATTTGACGACTATTAATTATATTCATCGCTAAATAATTTGTAATAAGCGATGCTTGATTTTTACGTCGATAAACTACAAGTTTTAGTGACGACTTCTTTTTTTCATCGCAGTATGTTCCGTTTTTGTGACGAAAATGGTTTCGTCGCTAATAAGTTCGTTGCCAAATAGCCCGTTTGTTGTAGTGTCTGTACGCATGAATCTTTGGTATAATATTTACTTGAGATGATGATTTTGTTTGTTTAAACAGTTGTCGAGTTGAGAGAGCTTTGGGCATCTTAATTAATTTCATAATTTAAACCTATTGTCTCATTAACCAAATAAGATTGTACTAATGTTTTCAAAATTGAAAAAAGACAAGAAATTTAAGATTTAAAAGATTCAGCCAGTATTAGACTGTCATAAAACCGGCTACAAAATTGAACAAAATTAAAAATTTTGAAATATAATTAAAAAATTATCCTTATTCATCAAAGAATTTAAGTTTAATTGAAAAAAAGATTGTTAAATGGAAATTAATTGATTTATTTCAGCTTATAAGAACCTATTAATTTATGAAAATGAGCTAATTAATTAATAAGTTGATCGGTTTTTAATAATAAGAATTATTAAAGTTAATCGAACTAAAAAGTTAAACGGTTCAAAATTTTTAATAACAAAAATTATTAAAATTAATGCACGATTCAAAATTAAAAGTTAATTAATTACGATGCGACTACCATATGGGATTGATTTTGTACTTTGACATTCTTTTCACTGATCGTAAGCTATAATTTATTGGTTTCATTAGTTATTAACCAATGATCATCAATCAAATAATTAATCAAAATCAACCTTAAGATAGTGATGTTATAAAACAAGTTAAAATCACAATCAAAGTCAATATCTACGGCAACCCTAATTTTATTGTTTAATTAATGGAAACAAAAACAACCGTTGATTTAGAAATTTAACTGGGTCGACCGGTTCAATCGTAAAAACTTTGAGCTATCCACTTTTCGATTCAATTTTCAATTCAATTTACTGTAATAACTCTTATTATTAAAAATGATTACTTTATTAATTAATCGGTTAATGTTCGTATATTAATAAGTTTTTATAAACTAAAATAAATCAATTAATTTTTATTTAACAATTTCTTTTTTAAATTAAACTTCAAATTCTTCAACTGATAAGGATAATCTCTTTTAACCATATTCTAAATTCTTTAATTTTATTTAATCTTTAGCCGATTTTATAACGATCTAATGTCAATTAAATCTTTTAAACCTTAAATTTTTTATCTTATTGGTTTAACTTTCAGTTCGGTTTTTAAAACATTATCAATTACTCAAACTACAAATAGAAGATGGAATACATCACTACTAGGGAATTGTTCTCTGCTTCACACCGACTAAGAGTTGATAAATTCTTCCCTAATATCTCTACTTCAAGTTGCAAGTCCAGCTTACGATCCTTTTATCTTCTCTTGTTTTTCTTCCTTCTTCCTTTGAGTGAACGTTCTCCTCTTTAAATGAATGCCCACGTTACTTTCTTTTTCCTAGGGTTCGACTAGACTTTTTTTAACAAGTACGACTTTACTTCTCTTTAACCAGCTAATCCCTATTGGTTTCTTCCTAAGATAAACTTCCTCTTAGCTAACTACGTGTCTTTTAAATTCACTTGGTAAGGAGAATATTTTTATTTACTCTAAAATATACTTTAGTGTTAAGAATATTTTTATTTATACAATTTTGATATTATTTTGCTCTAAAATTGAAATTGATACTTTTTTTTAGAATGGAGGAACCCGCAGTTGCTATCCTTTGGATGTGCACTGAGTAAATCTCTGGATTAACGCAATAACCTGCAAATCAAGTTAACCGGGTACTCCACACTAGACAAGTCCTTTATGACAGGCTCAATTGAAAGAATGTAAGTAGGAGGATTCGAATACAAGACTTTTTAGCCCCATACTCTCCACTTCACCGACTCAACCACTCCCTAGAGTTATTCCGTTCCTATATGACACTGAAGCGAGAGACCCTTAATCATTTTGTATAATTTTTATTATTTGAAAATTCAAAATATATATTGTAATTAATTATATTCTAAGGATAATTTGTTAAATTCCTTACGTGCTAATGCTCGTATAAGAACCAGTGACTAGTGAGGGGTTTAATCACGTTATGGAGCAATCAAATCAACCATTACGTCAAGCCACTCGTGTGATATGAATTATTTGCCTTGTAGAGACCATGAAAGCGGGCTTGCCTTTGTATGTTGCTTGAGTTCATGTATATTAGGTCAAATAAATAAGAACATTGTCACTGGAAATTTTCGTCAATCCATGTGTCAAGGATTAATTGAAGCTTTCTTGAGTTAGGTCTCATGAATTTACCCCATTCTTATTGTTTCTTCAAAATCAGAATACGACTACTGTGATATCTTCATATATAGTAGTTCTCAAAGTTTTTTAGTTGCATGGAAATGAAGCAAACGACAAACCCTGTAATTAATCAGGTTGCAGAATTATGAAGAACATCTGATGAACCCCATGTTCAAAATCAGTCAGTTTAATCCTTGAAATCTTCCTTTTACACATAAGGGTTCTTGATGTTGCAATCACCTAATAGGAGAAAAAGAAGGATAATGCAGAATCTTATGATGTATAATCAACTAAATGAAGATAAGAAGGCAAGTGACATGAAACCGAGAAAAGACTTGCGTGTTGGTAATGAGAATTTGCAGCCCTTATGTTGCTCATGCCCACAGTGCCAATGGAGTGCACTCCAAGAACTTTTCTAATGCACTTTTTCAATTTGGGATTTTGACTTTAACGTGTACTTTCTTTTCAGGTTCAAATTTTCTGTAACTGATAATAGTGATTTGATACAAGGGAAGAGTTAGAGTTTCCCTTTAAGACTTCCACTAATAGCCACATCCCATTAAATTAGGTTGTTGATGGTGACATTTTGGATTTTTTCTTAATCTGTTTTCTCATTGTGTCAAATGATGGTGTCAATTATCTTTGAAAAAGGGACTATTTTGAGGGTTAAATTTCTTTTATCAGAGTGAGGATGAAGTCTAAAATTGCCCAGGTGCCCTTAAATTACAAAGGAAAAAGAGCTTATATGCAAAACGATCTTATGGTAATAAAACATTTGAAATAAAACTGTAACTTCATATGTGATGATCATCTTGGTCATCGTTTTCTAAACTATAAATTATTCAACTTTCCATGTAAACTATAAATCAGTCCAAAAAAGCTTTTTTTTTTTACAAAAACTTATTATTAATGTTTGATCACTACATCAAAAGTACCACTTATATATTGATATTTTTGTCTAAAGACTAAATTTCAATGTTACACTGGGTATCTTATAATGAGGTTACATTATTTAAATTTGTTCATTATATTGCATTCAAATATTAATTGTAACTATATTGCTTTATTTATTTTTGTTCTCCATTTAGTGAATACTTTTGCTACCACAATATCCCATGTTAATTTTATACTTGCGCTAGATAGCACATACTTTCAAATTTAGAAAGAGAACATCATGATCATTCTTGACTACATGATTCTAGACCTTACTCTTCGAATTGGGCGACTATATACTCTTATGGATGCAAGTTGCTCGAATGATAAGAGGAGTTGGGATAAGAGAGAATGCCCAAAGTGCATGAGTTTTATGATCATGAAATATTCAAGGGCATAATTTATGAAGAAAGGACATCAATTGTTCCTTAAAAAACTTGAGTAGTGGTTTGCTAAAAATGAAAAGGCAAAACTAGGTACTCTTTTGGCAGATCTTACTTCTATGAGATATAAGAGTAATGAAAACATCAAGAAGTAAATTTTAGAAATGACACATTTTACTTCAAAACTAAAGGCACTAAAGTTAAAGATTTTTAAAGACTTGTATTGAGTTTTGATATCTCTTCCCATACAATTCAGTCAATTTAAATTTAGACACAACTATCAAAAGGAGAAATGGACTCTTAATGAGCTCATTTAATATTATATGCAAGAAAAAGAGAAATCAAAGCAAAAAAAGGGTGAAAGTGCTCACATGACTTCTATGTCTAAGGACAATAATAAGAAATGAAAGAAAGATAAAGAAATTGTGGATCACAAAAGTAGTAGTATAAAAGAACAGCAACAATAAACTGAGGAATTTGCTTGCTACTTCTGTAGGAAGACTTCTCACAAGAAAAAGGAGTATTACCAAGTATCATACTTGGTACGTAAAGAAAGATACGTTTCTTTCTTTGATTTGTTTTTAGGTTAATTTAATTGTAGTGCCTAGGCAATTGAATTTAAGACAATATAAACTTTTAGGTTATCATATATGACTAGATATTATTTGAATTTGAAAGAGATTTATGTTGTACCATCTTTTAGGTAGAATTTGGTTTCTATTTTTGTATTAGACAATGTCGATTATTATTGTTCTTTTGGAAATAGATAATTTAGTCTTTTTCATGATCTAAACTAATTGATTCCGGTTCTTTATCAACATAAGATAACTTATACTTGATACAATTGCCTCATCTAATGAATCCTTGCATATTAATTCTCAAGATACTAAAAGAAAATTAACAAATGATAATTATGTTTCATTATAGAATAAAAGTTTAGGATACATCTCTAAACAAAAAATTAAAGCTCATATCAGATGGAATTCTTAATCCACTTGATCTATTAAATCTTTAAGTTTGTATCAAGTGTTTTAAAGGGAAGTTAATAAACATAAAGACGTTATGTACCCAAACATCATAGAAATAATCCATACAGATATTTATAGATCATTTTTTTACACCTTCTTAGAATGGTCAAAAATATTTTATTATGTTTATAGATGATTGCTTATGTTAATAGGTACTTCCATCTCATTCATGAGAATTCATTGGACATGTTCAAAGTTTTCAAAGTTGTAGTTGAGTATCAACTTAGCAAAAGGATTAAAAACATTATATATGATCATGGTGGTATAAATCATCGCATAAATGATAGTTCAGGTAAATAACATCTAAGACTATTTACCAAATTTCTAAAAGAATGCAGTATAGTACTACAGTACACCATGTCAGGGAACCCTATCATGAACGGTGTTACTGAGAGACAAAACACAATATTGAAGGACATAGTAAAGAGTATGATTATTCACACTATCCTACCATTGGGAGAGGCATTAAAAGACTTACATTCTCAATAGAGTTTAACAAAGACAACTACTAAAACCACTTATGAATTATAGACCCATAGAAAGCCTAGTATAAGACATTTTCATATTTGGGATTATCTAACTAAGGTAAGGCCTTATAGGCCAAATAAGTAATTTCATTAGATATTCTGAGCGATCACAAGAGTACAAATTTTTATGATCCCACAAGTAAATATATTTTTGAGATGGGAAATGCTAATTCCTCGAGGATGTTGAGTAGGATGGGGGAAATAAGGTTAGAGACTTTGTCTTTGAAAAGGAATTCATTTCTCCTCCTACGTACTGACCATAAGCAAGTTATCATTTCTAATATCATTCAAGAAGCAACTCAAGAGAATAATGTTGAAAATCTCCCTAACCAAGATCAATTGAATATTCTTAAAGGACAAACTCAACAATGTAAATGTCATTAAGAATATCCACTAGAGAGAGAAATGCAATTATGAATGATTATTTTGTCTTTCTCTAAGAATATGATATGAACATTGAGACAGTGAAAGATGTTCCAATCAACTTCCGCAAAGCCAATTGAAAACACTAATTCTCAAAAGTGAATTGATGCCATGAATGAGGAAATTAAGTCTATAAAAGACAATGATTTTTTAGATCTTATTGAATTGCTTGAATATGTAAAATCTATTGATTACAAAGGGACATTTAAGATTAAAAGAGATTCAACAGGCAATGGGAAAAATACAAAGCTCATCTTATCGCAAAGGGTTTTACTAGGCTTGGCACTGGGTGGGGCCAAGCTTTAACATCGAAAATTTATGTTTGGGTCTAAGCCTAACTTGAAACTTGAGCCTCAAAACCTAAGCCTAAGCCTAATTGAGCTTAGGCATCATAAAGCCTGATAAACCCATTTATTTTCTTTTATTAATTTAAAATTTGAAAAAGAACATCGTTTTATTTAAAATGACGTCATATTTATACTTGATATATTTAGGCTTCAAGTAAGGCTAGATTAAACAACCCAAGTTCAAGTTTAGTCCAAAGCATGATCAATTCGATTGAGCCTATTGACCCCAAGCTTTACTAAAAAGGAAGGCGTCTATTATAAAGAAACTTTTTCATTGATTTCTTTGAAAGACTATTTCAAGATTATAATGGTATTTGTGGTACACTTTGATCCTAAGTTACATCAGATTAATGTGAAGATAACATTCCTCAATGGTGATATTGATGACATAAATTATATGGAGCAACCTGAAAATTTTGTTTCTAAAGATTCAAAGGAGACAGTTTGTAAATTAAAAATTTTGTTTATAAACTTAAGTAAGCTTCTCATCAATGGTATTACAAGTTTTACCAAATTTTCATCTCTTTTGGTTTTGAGGTAAACTTGGTTAGTGATTATATCTATTACAAGTTTTATAGAGTAAGTATATTTTTCTAGTTTTATATGTTGATAACATACTGTTAACTAGCAAAGATATAGGCTTATTATATAAATCGAGATGAAAGATCTTAATGACACCTCTTTTGTATTTGGGATTCAGATATAGTGAGATTGGTCTCGTGTATTCTTAATTATTTCGAAAGAACTATATCGAAAAGATACTTATGAGATTTGACATGCAAGATAGTAAATTAAGTAATATTCTTGTTGTTAAAGAAGACAAATTTAGTCTCAATACCCCAAGAATGATTAAGAAACTAAAGGAATGCAAAAGATTCCTTATGCTTTAACTATAAGAAGACTAATTTATTTTTAGGTTGAATGCATCCAAACGTTACATTGTTGGAATGTAGGATAGATATTTTGAGCAATCCAAGAATGGATCATTGAAATGCAACCAAAAGGATTATGTAGTATCTAAAGAGAACAAAAGACTAAATGCTCTCACACAAGAGATCGAGTCAATTAGAGATCATTAGATATTCTAGCTTCAATTTCACAAGATGCCAAAATAGTAGTGAATCCACTTTAGGTTCTATCTACAAGCTTACTAAAAAATTATTTCTTGAAAGAGTCCTAAGCAAACATTCACAAAGCAAATTTACATTCAGATTGTAGTTGTTAAAGAAAGAATTCAGAGTAGTAAGTGTCTATAGAACATATTGGGACAAACTCTATAATTACAAATCCTCCAACTAAAGGTTCACTACCTAAGGACTTTTATAAGCACACTGCTCATATAGTTATTATCATTTGATGATATATTAGTTTAGTGGAAGTTTGTATTTATGGATAGTTAAGGATATAAATATGTCTTATAAATTTTTATGATTTAATACTACAATATGAAGGATTTTCCCAAGTTTACACTTTGATTTCAATATGCTCAATCTCACTAAGGAATAAGGTAAGACTAATTGAAAATACGCATGTTAAGATCACATAACACGAAATTTTCATGCTACATATCCATACTTATCTATGTCATTAATTATAATGGTGTATGTGACTACTCATGGTTCTGGTCATAAAAATTATAGCAAAGAGTACTTTGATCCCTTATTGATATAATTGATGGACAAGATTGTTTAAAGATGATTTCATAACAATAGTAATTTTGAGTTCATAAGGTTTATTATGATATATAATTATAAATAATTTTATGTATATGTAGATTATGTGAGAGATTGTTGGAATTTTAATGGACTTTTTTTTGGTAAATCATTTAGTGATATAAATGAAATTAAAAATTTTATGTACAGCAAGTTTACCAAGGATGGCAGTCGGGTAGCTATCTTGAAGGAGCTACCAAAAACATAAGGGACCCTGACGGTTCCACAACACAAGAATACAAGAGCAAGCTAAACCACAGCTTACACCAACATCATATCACTGAGCAGCTAATCGAGTATACAACAATGCCTGCAAAAGATTCAAGCAACAAACCAAGACAGAGCCTAATAAACCTCTCCGTTAATAGATGTAGGGAGAGCATCCGTGAATTCCGAATCAGTAGGGAAGGCCACACCTGGGACGTGGAGGATGAATATTGCCGATTAGAGAGCAAAGTTATGCTGTTTACGCCAAAGTCTAGACTTGTAAAAATAGAGAAATAACAAGAAACCAACCAAAACCCTCTATTTACCTTCTCACAGTGTTTGAGCTGACTTGTTCCCTTACTAGGAAGATCACTTTAGTAGTAATGTTGCCCACTTCCATGGTAGCATTTTGGAAGGTTCTAAGGTTTCTTGCAGACCATATGGTGTAAACAGTAACAGAGAGAAGGATACTAAGAAGGGTAAGGTCAATGGTTCTGTGGCTTTGAGGGTGGTTAAACCAAAGTAGGATGGATTGGAGGTTTTGCGGGTGTGGAATGTTTAGATGAAAGTGGCCGAGGCAGTGTGACCACACAGAGTTGGAAAAGGGACATTAAAAAAAGAGGTGATTGGTAGACTCATTATCCGAGTAACACAGGGAGCAATGATTTTATTTAATAATTAACTATTAATAATTTTATTAAAATAATTTAATAAACACTTAACATAATATTTCCTTTTAGATTTTCTAATGCCATTCAAATAATTTAGAATAATTAGAATATTTTAAATAAGTAAAATCATATAAAAATTCACCTCTTCATGTTAAAATATAAATCAATATGTTTAAGATCAAGACTATGTTTTGTGGCTGAAAGAGGAAGTCCAAGACTAAGTGTTTATAGTAAAGAGAAGGGTACAAGTTAGTTAACCTTTAACCTTAGTAACATGTATCAATTTTAATGTTTACATTTATATTGCAATGAGATATGAGATACTTATCATTGAACTTCTTAGGTATACTTGTGAAGGCCTCTTAATGTCTTTCAAGTCCAATTGAGCTGTAGATTTCAACGAAATATTTTATTTTTATTAATAATATGAAGTATCAAGTTCTTACTTAGCTCTCTCACTCGAAATTAAGAGCACGATTATAGTTATTTCTTAATTTTTCCCTCAGCAAATTATCACATTTTATAATCCAGTTTCAACGAAATTAAAGGTGTGCTTGCTTAGTGGGTATGAAAAAAGAGAATGATTATATAATGAAATATTGAGTTTGGTAAGAGACTATGATTATAGAGTTATTACCTTGATAATCCATTTTTGGGTAATATCTCATTCCGCTCTTAATCTAGAGGAATGGGTATCATCGTTATGTAAGGGTGTGCTTGTTACAATTAATTAAAATATAACTAATTAAAATATAATTATTAATTAATTAAATATATTGTAATTGATTAATTAATTAATTAAAATATAATTAATAATTAATTAATTGCAATATATTTAATTAAAATATAATTCATTCATTAATTAAAATATTTTAATTAATTAATTAATTACAAAATAAATAATAAATTAAAATATAATTAATTACAATATAATTAATTAAAATATTATTAATAATTAATTAATTAAAATATAATTAATTAGTTACAATATAAGTAATT
>JANQAP020029993.1:0-10379 GCA_026874005.2 Erythroxylum coriaceum | reverse complement strand
AGACTTGCAGGAAAATCTCACTATTGTTGTTTAGATGGCTATTCAGGATATCACCAGATTTTGGTGGCACCTAAGGACCAGGAAAAGACAACCTTCACATGTCCATTCGGCACCTTTGCTTTACCCAACGGTGTATGGTAAGTATTTTCTCCAATCTTGTGCAAAATTGTATGGAAATTTTTATGGATGATTTCACAATATATGGGGACTCTTTTGAAACATGCCTTATCAACCTTGAAAAAGTGCTAAAACGTTGTATTGAAACTAATTTGGTTTTAAATTACAAAAAGTGTCATTTCATGATTGATTGAGGTATTATTTTGGGCCACACTGTTTCTTCGAAGGGAATTGAAGTTGATAAGGCCAAGATAGATGTTATTCGATCTTTATCTTACCCCGCAAATGTGCGAGAAGTTTGTTCTTTTCTTGGTCATGCAGGATTTTATCGGCGATTTATCAGGGACTTCTCCAAAATTGCGCAACCTATGTGTAGATTGCTCCAAAAAGACGAGAAGTTTGATTTTGACGAGTCATGCAAACGTGCGTTTGATGAGTTAAAGGAGCGACTTACTACAGCGCCAATAATTCAGCCACCACGATGGGACATGCCCTTCGAGTTGATATGCGACGCGTCGGATTATGCAGTCGGCACTGTGCTGGGTTAAAGAGTGGACAAAGTACCCCATGTTATTTATGATGCTTCTATGACGCTTAATGACGCTCAAAGAAATTATTCCACAACAGAGAAGGAGTTTTTAGCGGTCGTCTTCGGGTTGGAAAAGTTTCGGTCATATCTGTTGGGGACGAAGGTGATCATCTACTCCGACCATGCAGCGATAAAATATCTGGTAAACAAGAAAGAAGCCAAGCCAAGATTGATTCGATGGATATTACTAATCCAAGAATTCGATGTGGAAATTCGCGACAAGAAAGGAGCAGAAAATCTGGTAGCTGATCACTTAAGCAGGATCACATCGAGTACCACGCCTGATGTCCTTCACGACAAATTTTCGGATGAAAGTAATACAAGATCTAATGCAGTTATGAAGATCCGCCATAGTGAGATTACCTGTTATCCTATCTAATTACATAGTCTATTAGGTGAACTGGACTATGATATTAGACATGTTTCGAATCCAGTTACTTTTACAGAAGCTGTTTCTGAACTCAATGAGAAAGTGTGGTGGGTTGCAATGACTGATGAGATTCAAGCCATGAAGCATAGTAAGTTCTGGGAGCTAGTTGATTTTGTAACAGAACTGCAAAACCGTCAGTTGTAAATGAAGTTTTAAGACCTAAAGGATTTCAGGATAAAGTTCAGTGGTTTATAGACTAGCTTAGTTACCTAATGGTTCATTTGGGGAGAAATGTTGACTTTAGTGTTACTTTTTCTCTCATATCCTTGAAGGATACATTTTGAGTGATTATGGCAATTGTAGCTCATGATGATATAGAGTTGTGTCAGATGGTTGTCAAAACTGCTTTCCCAAATAAAGACTTTTATAAAGTGGTCTATATGGTATAACCTAAAGGATTTCAGGATCCAAATGGAACTGAAGTGGTTTGCGGGTTATGCAACTCAATAAATGATTTACATCAAACCTCCCAAATGTGATACCTTACATTTGATAAGGTTTGACCTCTTTTGGCTTCATAGAAAATGAAGTTAAAAGATGCTTGTACTATGAGGTTAGAGGGAGCAAAGTTATCTTCCTATTATTGCATGTGGATGATATATTGCCCACGTCAAATTACTTAACTATATTGTATAAGGTTAAGCAACATTTGGTCAAGAACTTTGACATAAAGGACCTTGGCGTTGCATCTTTTGTCCTACATATCTAGATTCATCGGGACAGATCTTAACACTCATCATACCTCTCACAGAGTGCATACATTGAGTACATCTTACAAAGGTTTAATACAGTTAACTGTAAACCTGTCGTAGCAGCTATCTCTCATAGTGAGAGATAATTTTTGGCATAGTATCCAAAGAATAAAGTAAAGAGAGAGGTTATGAGGAATGTTTCGTATTCTAGTACAGTTGATAGCCTGATGTATGCTCGGCTATGTATTAGGCAAGACATTGCATTTCTTGTTTAACTATTTGGTCAGTATCTGGTCAGATGTAGACCATTGAAATGTAGTCAAGTGAGTGTTGAGATAATTAAAGGAAATCAAAGATTGTATGTTGACGTATAGAAAAGTCAACAGACTAAACGTCGTAAGGAATTCATATTCAAATTAAATCATGTGTCCAGATGATCAAAAGTTCACTAAAGTTTACAGTTTAAGTTAGCAGATGGTACAATGTCATGGAAGAGTCTCAATTAGACACGGGTGATTTCCAAGACCATACATGCAGAGTGCATACTATGGGGCTGCTTCAGAGATGGTTTAGCTCAGAAATTTGATTTCTGAGTTATCTGTGGTTGATTCAATGGCTAAACTCATTCGATTGTAATGTGATAATCAAGCTGTTGTGCTGTTTAATAATGACATTGAATATCACAGGGTTTTAGTATTTTGAGGTCAAATATAAAGGGTTTTAGTATTTTGAGGTCAAATATTTGACCTCAAAATACTAAAACCCTGTGATATTCAATGTCATTATTAAATAGCACAAGAGCTTGATACCATAAAGTAGTTGATAAGAAAATGTGACATTAAGGTTTGGAGCATTTAAATACTGAGAAACTATAAGTCGATTCTTTAACTAAAGGACTTTGCTCACTTGTGTTTAGAAGACAAGTATATAGTATCAGTGTTTTAAAGTTCTTAGACACTGTTAGTTAGGGAATCGCTATGTTTGGTCCATGTACATTTGTACATTTTGATGTATTATGACAGTATGATGGTTCATCAATAAAGATGATCATTGTTTATCCTCAGTAATACGTGTTATTATACAATGTCATAATATGTATGAAAGTCTTAAGATTTGTGTCAATCTTAAGTATTTAAAGGTCATTGGGCATATATACAGATCGACCTAGAGCCTATATCATTCAGACATACACAGTTTTGTTCGGATATCCTTAAAGTTTTACATGACATAGGGGGATATAAGTCTTTAATCCCACAAAGGTTCTCTGATGTAGTTTAGATTTCAATTGGAGAACATAAAGGTTTTCTCTAATGTTGTTTAGCATTTGGTGAGAGGAAACAAGTTTTCTTTAATGTTGTTTAGCATTCGGTGAGAGAAAACAGGATTTCTCTGCTGTAGTTTAGTACATGCAGTTTAGCATAAAGTTAGAGAAATCGAGACCTATAAACGAAGATGATATAATTTAGATAATAAAAAGTATCATCCTAGTTTGCCACACTCTATTTTCCCATTCATGTTAGTAAAGTATTAGATATTTATGATTATATTGGACCTGTGTCACACATGACACATGTGTTTGATATTTTTCGGTATCAAAAGCCTTGCAGGACAGAATGTAGGACTTTCATTACCTTTGAATCAATTTTTTTTTTAAAATTTTGTACCAATACAGTAGCGTGACTTAACTAAGTTTTTAAAACTGTTTTGAACTTGAGTAAAGCTGCAATTAATAATTGTCCAAGGGGGAGAACGCTAGACATGTTTGTACCTAGGAACATTTTTGTCATTTTGCTATTAAGTGGACAATTATTAATTGTAATTTTGGCTTTTAAATAAATTATCGATTAAGTTACGTAATTTGATCCAGTAAAGGGTAATAAAGTGACCCAATAAATGATTTATATCAATGGGTCAAAGTCCGGGTAGAAAATAGTTCCCTTTTAGTTTGGACCTGGTCCATATCGGACTTGTGACAGGGAAGCTCGATATAGAAGCTATATATATAGGCTAAGGTCTTCTACAGTTGCTCATATATCAATCGTAAGCATACGGATTTTCTAACCCGTTAAGAGAGCTTACGTATTGAGAAAACTGTAGAAAGACCTAAACTACGTGTCGGGAAACATAATCCGTACAGGTCCTAGGAGATTTGAGATCGTTTGGAGCTCAAAAATTGCATCGAAATCAGAAATGGAACCGAAATCAGGTATTTCGCATTTCTTTCATTTTTACCCTTTCATGTATGATCCGGGATACGTAATAAGGTCTATGTTACGTATTATACATACTATTTGCAAGGAAGAGTACTATTTATCTTTCTTTGGTAAAAGCACATTTAGTCATCAATGATGTAATAATAGAGATCAATACACTTTAATTATAAATAAAAATATTAATTGTTGTGAGAATAATACTATCTCCAACATTAGTCCTCTGAAAATGTTGACGGAATAAGGCATATAGCGGGCAGCTGGTCATTATGTTTAAAGGTCCACTACGTGTGTTTGAAGGGGGTTTTTGCCTGGACCAACAGTTTTGCTGCTTCTCATTGTCATATTATTGTTGATGGTTGATACAAAAGTTTTATACTTGCTTTTGATGGTTGACAATGATACAAAAGATTGTTTGAGGACAAGCCGGCCCTTTTTTGATTTCTCTACTTATTGGATATAGCTCCCATAGGGAGAACTGACTTCCCCTGTCATAAATGGGATATTGCTGATCTTGCTGGGAGAATTTGTAGACTTTATTTGCCTACACACAGAGAATACACAAGAAGGGAGACCTTGGTGCAGACAATTGGATCTACTGCCACGATGCCTTGTGTCATTATCTACCACTTCAATTTTTTCTAGAAGTATCTCAGTGGAAAGATATAATCTTCTGGACACTTATATGGTTTACAAATTGTTAAAGGATAACAGGATGATTCTTCTAGCCATGATTTTGAGGTTTATGTTAGATAAAGGGAGTCAAAAGAACACTACAGGGGGGTAGCCTTATAGAATCCTGTTGACCAAGATATTTGCCTACTACGATGTATCTTTTGATGGTTTGGAATAGTATGCTCCTGCTAAGTTCAATTCTTCCATTCCTATCACTTTGGATATAAGTTAAAGGACAATGTCTGGGTTGAAAAGAAATCAGAAAGAATAGCAGCTATCTTAGGTCCTACCCCAGCACAAAAGCCTCCTGTCAATCTTCCATAAACTAACAATATGGATATCCAACAATTGAGGGAGATTAGACTATATCAGGATCAAATGCAGGATCAGATTAAGGATATGCAAAGTCTTCTTCGTGTTCTTATTGATTCTCTTAAAGAATACTTTCGTTAAAACACATACAGTTTTCTACTAAGGATTGTTTTGGCTTTAATATGAGTAGTTTTGTGCCTTTTAGTTTATACATATTTCTGAGTTTTTTTTGTTACTAATTTTTCTTTTGCATATTCTGTGATGCTCTGAATGCTTTAACATGATCTATTGACTTTCTTGCCCTTCTTTTTGATAACGACAAAGGAGAAGAATATAGAGGGATATATTTGATAGATTGTTAAATTAGATGCCAAAATTAGACGCCTGATGTATTTGATATTTGTGACATATTGTGAAATTAGATGCCTCATGTATTTGATATTTGTAAATTCATGCCTACACTTAAGTTCTCTGCATTTAATTTTCAAACGATAGCCTCCTACTATTGAGCACTAGTAGAAGGCTCCTTTTCATTAAGATAATAAGGACTTACATATAAAGATTACAGGTATCTTTCGAAATCTTTCATTGTTATTTGAATTTTTGAAAATATATCTATTATTGCTTGTAATCATAAAAAAGGAGGAGATTGTCAACTCAAGGCTTTTTAAATTAATGATTTTGATGATAACAATAAATTATATTTAGTTTTATATTTTAGTTATCTATTTAAATTGAAAGGATAAATGTTTTCTATTTTGCAAGAATTATTTTAACAAACTTATTTGATTATTAAGATACAGTTCCACAAAATCAGGAATGGATAAGCTCCCATCATTTTTTTACAAACGAACGATCCTGTTATTTAATAGTTGGCTTTGAGATAAAGTCAAACATTTATTCAAACATCTAGATTTTTGAAGATACTGCCAAACATGGTATCGAAGATATTTTTTAAAGGGATTCAAGGCAGATACAATTAGTTAATGATATAATTAAGCAACGATTAGTTGAAGAAAACGCCTATTTAAAAAAGAGCTACTACATTCACAACTCACACAAGATTTCCTAAAATTCATCAATAGCATTAGTACTCGCGAAAGTCATATCCATATCAAATCCTCTATTTCATAGAAAGGGAAAATACTCTAGTGAGAGAAATTGTTATTCTTTGAACATCACATTGAACAAATTCTAGTTTCATTTCTTGAAGAGCTTATAAAGGCTAGCTAAATACTACTAGTGTGGAAGGTTGAAGAATCTTGAAAAATATATACTTGTGAGCTTGGAGAGAGTCGTCAAATCACTACTTAGAGATTTTTTAGTGAAATACTCAAGTAAACACTTGAGGACTGGATGTAGGCTTTGTTATAAGCCAAACTAGTATCAATTGTTTGTTTCATTCTTTCTGCTCCCTTAACTTTTAAATCTTCGCATTTTAGTTACTGATGTTTTCATTTTCACGAGGCTCCTTTCATTTTAAAGCTTGACAATCTCATTTCATTTTAGTAGGCTCCTTTTGTTTTTAAACATTTACAGGTTCCTACCATTTTAGAAGGCTCCTATCGTTTATTCGAATTGAAAGTAACTGACAAAAATTTTCAAGTCACACACAATTCACCCCTTTTTGTGTGTGTTTACTTTACCATACGTATCAACTCGCAATAATTACATGACAATAATCATCATAATGTCGGTCTAATTTCAAAATTTGTTAGACTTGATGTACATATATGTGTTATATGGATCAATGTTTTAAAAATTGTTCCAAAAAATAAACTGGTAAGACAAGAGATTTAAAGTTTAAAATATTCAACCGGTATTAGAATGTTATAAAATTGACTAAAGGTTAAATAAAATTAAAATTTTGAAATATGATTGAAAAATATTGTTTTTAATTGTCAAAGAATTTGAAGTTTAATTAAAAAATAAATTATTAAATGAAAATCAATTAATTTTTTATTTATAGGAACTTATTAATTTATAAAAATTGACTGATTAATTAATAAACTGATGAGTTATTAAAATAAATCAAATAAAAAATTGATCAGTTCAAATTTTTATGTTTATATAATGCAGTAATGATCAATGTCAGTTACGAAGTAATTTGGAGTAATATGCCAGATTCCAGGCATTGCTAAACTCCGGCGACTAAGATACCAATCTTGCAACATATCTAAGTTTATGTTACTTTTTGTTGATCTGCTGAAGAATAACACAATCGGCTTGTCGGCCAAAATTTATTTCCGCATGGGATCCACGAAAATTTAAACTCAAATCAAACAGATAATTTTGAAGTGAAATCAAACAGATAATTTTGAAGTGAAATCAAACAGATATCATAATCTCTACCCAAAAAAAATAGATATCATAATAAATACGCATGTTTCATAATTCACTTGGTTATTATTAACATAAATTTTCCATACCGTGCAAAGCCCTATTATTAGAAGTTTTATTTTTAGCAAAGCTTATTATCACAAAGTTTTATTACTTGCTAGCAAGAGAAGAAACAAAAACATCGAAATTAAAAGCGAAGATGAAACAGGTTGTTTAAAGCGGTTGGAGACGAAGTACTAGACCATTTTCCGGAGCTGGTAATGGATTGAATATGACCTTTTCGTCTGGGAAAACCTTTTCCCACTTGAGTTTGGTGATCAAATTATGAATGAAAATAACGATCTCCAATCGAGCATATTCCCTTCCAGGGCAAATATGAGCTCCTCCACCAAAAGGCACAAACGTATATGGTGCAGGACCACTGCCTTCAAATCTAGACGGGTCGAATTTCTCTGGATCATTAAAGTACTTTGGACTTTTGTGAGTTGAGAAAGCTGACCAACATGTCTGCAAAAGTGCATTAGAAAATGATCAGACATTCTGATTATAATTATTTTAGAAGTCCATTTTCCTTGATTTCTTTAGGAACTTACCATCCAACCCTTGGGAATGGTATAACCTGCATAAGTGAAATCAGTTATGGCCTCTCTAAATGATGCTTGCCCCGGTGGTAGCAACCTCATTGCTTCACAGGCAACACACCATGTATATTTCATCTTCTGAACATTTTCCCAGGTTAACAAATCCTTGGCACCCATGTACTTGCAAATATCCATGTGTTCTATGAAACAAAAACAACGATCGAGCTTTGAATTTAGAAACTACTCATTTGTATTCAAGTTCAGTGTGGCAGACCAATACTTGCTCAATATTTAACTTTGCTCTTTCTAATAACTTCGAATCAACTCTTGTTCTTCTTATTATAATTGATTTACTAGTTCTTGTGACTCAGTGGGTCCAATGCCATAACAGCCGACTTAGTTCCCCCAAAATAAAATCTTAGACCAATAGTTTTCAATGTTTTGTTACCATTAAGACTTTCTTTTTATTAGTTGATATCTATAAGAGCATCATCTTATTTACATCAATTGCTAACCCGTTTTTATTCATAAAGAAATTAATATATAGAGCAGGTAATCATTGCGTAGTTACTTGAGGAGTCAAACATACCATTAATGACCTTCTTGTAGACATCGGGATGCTCTGCGAGAAACTTCAAGACAGAAGTCAACGTAGTACTTATGGTATCATAACTGGCGATAAAGAATCCTAGGATTCGCTCAGCAACTTCTCTGTCGCTAAGTGACCTGATTTCTTCTTGTGGTGAAACAAGCATAAGAGTCAGAAAGTCCTTTTTCGTTGTATTTATCGCGTTCAATAGCTCGAATTTCCTCAGCTTAACAATCGCTATCAGCTCTTCGATGACGGAGTTTCTCCTTTTCAAAGCTCTGTAATATGATGTTCCAGGAAAGTTAATGGGCACAGACGATACTCCTTTAGTCATAAGAGCAAAAGCATTGAATAATCTGGCGACCAGGTGGGGATCTGTAATTCTGAGGAGCAATCTTGAAGCCAATTTGAATGTGAATTCTTTTATAATTGGATAAGCCTTTAGTTCGTTGCGTGGCCACCAAACTTTTTCCAAGTGCTCCCTTGCCATGGAATCCATAATTGGTACGTGGTGTCTTGAAGCTTCAGGCTTGAGAAACTCAGTCACTATTGCACGTATTGTAAGTGAATGTTTTACGTTATTCTCTGGAATCAGCAGAGCTTTGTAGATAAATAGTGGTCTGCTTGTGGAGATATACTTGTTCTCACTTGTGAACATGAATTTGTTTCCCGTAGCACCACATAACACAGCTATGTCCTGACCCAGAAGTGAGGTTCTGAACACTTCCGAAGAGTACTTGCTCATTCTGTCATTGATGAACTTTTCGGGATTTCCTTGTCGGGAAGCCTTTAGAAACGCCAAATTTTCACCAATGATCGGCCATGTATTAGACCCTGGTGGGAACTGTTTGTGGTTTGAAGATTTTTGTTTATGGAAGCTGAAAATAAAAAGAGCGCAGAATAGGATTAAGAGATAAACAGATGGAATTAATAGATCCATATAATTAATCACACACACGGAAGTGACAGCGCAAGAGCTAATGGAGATTGAGGTTTTAGGTAGAAGTTGAACTGACATATTATATATAGTGTGGCCCGTAAGACCAACATTCTGGGAATTTTCCTGGATCCCATGCAGAAACAAAATTTCGGCGGACAAGTTGATAAATCAATCCTGTAAATTAAATTTATCTTTGATGTGTCGACAGGTTTTTAGCATCGTTTTTTGCCTCGGTGGATCAATGTACTTAATCAGGCACGTCACTTAAAATACTTGTAATTGACATTCATCACAAGTATTTGTTATCCAAATGGGTCTCGACTCTTGAGAGTTTAAGAGTTTATACTTCCTCTTAGACCATACTATTTGCAAGGAAGAGTACTATTTATCTTTCTCTGGTAAAAGCACATTTAGTCATCAGCAATGTAATAATAGAGATCAATACACTTTAACTACAAATAAAAATATTAATTGTTGTGAGAATAATACTATCTCAAGCATTAGTCCTCTGAAAATGCTGATGGAGTAAGGCATATAGCGGGCAGCTGGTCATTATGTTTAAAGGTCGACTACGCGTGTTTACATAGGAAGGGGGTTTTGGCTCTAGACCGACGGTTTCGCCGCTTCTCATTGCCATATAATTGTTGGTGGTTGATACAAAAGTTTTATACTCGCTCTGAATTGTTTTTATAATTTGTTATAATTAAGCATGTCTCGCTTGTAATCATTGTAAAATCTCATGTAAAAAAAAGAATATAAGAGCTTTTTATAAGCATATTAAAAAATATTAATTAGTTCTTAATTAATATTTGGTCGGGTCGGTTGTGCTGGGCCCGAGCCCAGTCGTAATAACCCACAGGCCGATCAGCCCAATCTTCAAAGATCAGCCTCATACCTATTGGCC
>JANQAP020029955.1:0-10380 GCA_026874005.2 Erythroxylum coriaceum | reverse complement strand
TTTGCGAATACAAAATTCTTTAATTTTTCTTGATAAGAACTTCTCTAACTTGTTAAAAGAATATCACTAACAAAAAATTGTTATGAGTTAAATCACAAATAACTTCTATATACTTGTTTAAGAACAAAATATACTAAGTGGAGAGATAGAGGATAGACACTGTGATTTTATACTGGTTCACCCCAAACTGTGGGCTACGTTCAGTCCTCAAATTTCTTCTGAGTATTCGCTATACTTCAAAAAATTACAAGTATTCTTTCTCCTTCTCGAGCCTTTTCAGGTCTCGTACACCAAGTATTTTTTTTGCTATCTTAGCCTCTCTAGGTGCTTAGCCTTTTCTTTCTCTATGTAGAAATATATCGTGAGCTATTGTTACAGTAGTTTAGCTCTACAGAATCGCACTACAAAATTTTTAGGTATACACTTGAACGCTCAAAAGTTGTCGAATCAAAGATCTCTCGAAAAAGTTGTTTAGTCTTCGACTATGACCAGTATTTATAGTTTAAGTCTCCAACAGCTTCTTTGAATCTTGATAACTGCTTCTTGAGTCTTGATAATCGCTTCTTGATTCTTGAAAACCGCTATTTAGTTGAGTTCTGTAACTAACTCCAACTAACTAACTGCTTGACGTACTTGCGTATCTTCTGCTTTGTATCGTCTGTGTTTTCTTCTGTATTTCGACTTCTTCTTCTTCTACTTCTTTTGTGTTTCGACTTCTTCTGTCTTTTGTTTCTTCTGTGTTTCGACTTCTTCTGTCTTCTACTTCTTCTGTGTTTCGACTTCTTTTGTCTTCTACTTCTTCTGTCTTTTGTTTCTTCTGTGTTTCGACTTCTTCTATCTTCTACTTCTTCTGTGTTTCGATTTCTTCTATGTTCTACTTCTTCTGTCTTTTATTTCTTCTGTGTTCGACTTCTTCTGTCTTTTGTTTCTTCTGTGTTTCGACTTTTTCTGTCTTCTACTTCTTCTGTGTTTCGACTTCTTCTGTGTTTTGTACTTCTACACACTTAACACACTCATCAAGCTAGTTCATTTATTTCTAACATTATTATTATTTGATTGTCATCAAAATTAGTTATCGTAAAGTCCTCTTGACTTAACATAAAAACTATACGTAAATTCCGATTTTGTTCCCTGCAATATTCCATTAGCCTACAAAGTAGATGTATTGCTTCTAACATGAGCCTACTAGGCATAAATCCAAATTGGTTGGCCGATATAGAAGCAGCTCTCTAGACTCTCTTTTCAATTTCCTTTTCCCACAACTTCATTGTGTGACTTAGTAATTTGATGCCTCTATAGTTGTGACATTGTTGGATGTCCCCTTTGGCCTTGTATAATGGGATCAACCTACTCAATCTCCATTCATCCAACATTTTGGCTAACTCGAGGATCACATTAAAAAACAAGCTGAACTAACCATTAAATACCGAAAACTCCTATTCACTTCCATACATCTATAGGGATCTCATCCAGCCCTACTACCTTTGTGCTCGCCATCTCCCTCAAACCTTTGTAATTTCTCCTCTTGTGACCCTTTCGCATAGGGACCAGTTAAGAAAATGCTTTGACACGGAGGGTTCGCCTAACTCTATGCTGACCAAGATGCCTTCGTTATACAGGCCATGAAAGTTTCTCTTCCATCTACTTTTGGTGGCATGGGCCTCCATGAGTACCTGTCCTGCTTCATCTTGTATATAGCAGACTTGGTTGAAATCCTTCGTTATACATGCCCTATCTTATGCTAGCTTGAAAAATTTTTGTGCTCCCTTGAAGGTATCCAACTTCCTATACATAGTCTTGCATGCTTCTCCTTTAACCACTGAAATAGTCTTTTTTGCCTTCTGCTTTACCAGCCTGTACCTTACTCTATTAGTTTCCCGCTCTGCCTCTGTTGTACTTGCTAAAAGATCTTTGAATGCTCTCTTTTTCGCCTTTACTGTCCCCTGAACCTCTTCGACCACCATCAAGATTCCATCCCCCTACCTTTAGATACTCCTAGGAGTTTTATGGTAATTTCTCTCACTACAGGGGCTACTTCCTCCAACATCCAATTAGCATCCCCTCTCACTACAGGGGCTACTTCCAATTACCGAATTTGAGTCCTAAATTGTTCCACCATATCCCTTTTTAGATTCCACCATCTAATTTTACGACATTGCTTAGTAAATTGATGTGACCTCCATTCCTTAATTCTTAGATCCAAAACTAACAATTTATGTTAGGTTGATAAGCATACGATCGGAAACACTTTGCAATCCTTGCACTGTGATCTGGCTCTCTTCCTGATAAGGAGATAATCAATTTACGTTTTGGTCTTGTTACTCTGAAATGTCACTAAGTGCGCTTCGTTTTTCTTAAATAAGGAATTTGCTATCACTAACTCATACGCTATGGCCATGTCCAATAAAGCATTTCCACTATCATTTATAGTGTCGTACCAGAAGCCCCCCATTAGTTCCTATATATCCATCTAAAATAGCCCCTATATGCCCATTAAAATCACCTCCTAGGATAGTTTGCTTAGTATTAGGGATTTGTAGAAGCACTCTATCCAACGCCTCCCAAAATAGACGTTTTTGTTGTACATCTAAACCAGCTTGAGGTGCATAAGCATATACTACATTGAGAACCACGTTGCTAAAAAAAATTTTAGCCACCATAATCCTATCATTAACCCTTATGATCCCCACCACTTGGTTTATAAGTTCCTTGACCACTAGGATACCTATCCCATTCTGCTTCCGCATACTTCCCGAGTACTATAGTTTGAATCCCCCTATCTCCTTTAATTGTGATTCGATATCTATTCTTAATAACTTTGCAATAAACTGAGAGGGTGAGCCGAGTGACAATAATCAAATTAGGCTAATGAGAGCTAGGTAATTTGATAAGTAAAGAATTGAATCAAACTGATCAAATCGTGTAACGAGAGATCGAGTATAGGTTTCCAGTAGGTTATTAGACAATTTTAGAAATAATTTAGGTCTTGGGTCAATTGTGAATCGAGAGATCACAATTTTATAATTTAAATTAGGGATTATCAATTAGGGTTAAGAATTATAACTCGAGAGAGAGTAATTCACCCTAAGACTGTCTAGACCCATTATTTCAATAATTACATGATTAATTAGATTTTTGTTAATTTCATATTAAAATCCCCTTGCTCTCACTAGATAGTTTCTAGGTTGATTTTGGGATTGGTTTGTTTGATCTGTTATCTTGTTTAGATTTCTGCAACTCAATTCTTGAAATTAATTGTTTGATTTATTTATTTCCTGCATTAATTTATTTCTTTTGAATTATTGTAGTTTAGTACGACCTTAGATTTTAGGACTAGTTTAGCCCTCCTCGTGCGATCGATATCTTAGGTACTACGTGAATCATCCGTGCACTTACGGAATTTACCAAGGTTAATAAATATTAAAACTTAGCGTGTGTAACCTTGTGATCAAGTTTTTGACGCCGTTGTTGGGGAGGAGATTAGTTTAGTTCTTTAGTCTAAGGCTTTTTTCACTATCTTTTGTGTTTAAAAAAAGTTTAAGGCGTAAAGTGGAGACACATCAAGACATCTTAGAGTGAGAGTGAGACATCTGAAGAGCTAGATGCCAAGAAGAAATGGAAAGAACAATGATGAAGGTATATATTATAGGGAGCAAGGAACTTTTTTGAACTGTAATGAGACACAGTATGGATGGAACATGTACAATCCGAGGTGACAGAACCACCCCGATTTTTTTTGGTCCAACAATGTAGGGACTCACTTAGGACATCAAGGCCTATTAGAATTTCAACAAGATGAGTCCAGTTCATGGGATTCTAAATTGGACAAAATCATGGATAAGCTAATAAACATGGAAGAGAACTAAAAGAGACTGGAAGAGCAATTTGATTAAACAACGGAAAATTATGTCGCTTCTATTCATAACCCAGAGATTCAAGTAAGACAACTTTCTCGTGAGTTTTGTAAGAAAAGTGTGGAAGACTCTCTGAGAAATATGGAATTACATTTACGAGACCAATATAAGGCTATCACACTTAAGAATGGGGAAGAGCCAAAAGGACGAATAGAAAACCAAACTGCACTCCACCTTATTGAAGACAAAGAGACGAAGAAAGAGATTGAAGAAAAGAATGTCAACCCTCCCTTTTATTCACCAGTTCTTGATATACCATATGTGAACATCGAGATATCTTGCAGAGATGTTCAGGGAAAGAACTATATCTTTTGGATTGATGATGATCAAATGACATTCAACATGAATGATGTAATTAAGAATCCAAAGGTTAATAGCTCATTCAGGATAACTGATGTGTTCGAATCTTATGAAGAATAAGAGGATGAAGAACAGATGACAACACACATCGAGTTTGAAGAAGCTATGATAGTCTCTATTAGTAAAGTGGAAGAAGGAGATGAAGGTGATTAAGGAAGAAAGAGCAACTCATCTTCATACAGGATAAACTATTGGATTCAATGGAAGATTCAGGGAGTTTTGTTATTCCCTATTTTATTGACAGTTTGTTAGAAAAAAAATGCATTACTAAGCTTAATTGGTTTTCTCAACTTTATTAATATTGTCCTTCTGATCATTTTACAATTTTTAGCTTACTCGCAGGCTACAAAACTGATATTGAACGAGAAGGGTGGAAGCAAGCCATTTATAATTGATCTTGGCTGAGTTTTAAAGGATGAAGGTCAAGCTAATGACCATAAATTAGCACGTTTAGTAGTTAGATTTAAAGTGTTGTGTAGTTAGGGTTGTTTTAAATTCTTAAATAAGTTTTGAATAATTTGGAATGGTTTGGATTGCTAATTCTTTTGCTCTCTTGAATCATTTCTAAAGATAGGGAAACACTCTCGATGGTAAGCAGATTTGGTTTCAACACTATCGCCATCACCATCTCTATCACCATAAACGGTTTTGTGTTCTAATCCTTTTCTTTTCATTTTTGTTATTATTTTATTCTTATGTTTTTCAGATATTGTGTTTTATTTCCCCCGAGTGTGTTTGTGTACCCTTCTCACATTGAGGAGAATGTGTTGTTCAAGTGTGGGGAGGGATTATGTGTTTTACTTTTGAATGTGATTTTTGCATATTGTATGATAGTTACTAGGTTCCATTTTGTGAACTGTTTGAATGTGTCAATGGCTTAAATGGAGTGGAATTTATTTACTTTTGAACATAGTCTATTAGGTTGTAAAAAAATCATTAGCTCGCAAAATTAATGAATTAGGAGTTTTTGGATAAATATATAACTTAATTAGGATTTAGTGTAAATTTAGCACCCTATAAGTTATCACATTCATTCATAATTTGAGGCCTTTTAACTTAAATAGCTTAACTAGTATTTTTCATGGAAATGAGTAGCTTAAACAACAAGGTAGGTAATAAATGAAAAACAAAAACAAAACAAGCAAGAAGTATTTTTGTTAAATAAATCACTATTCCGCTAGCCTTTGGGTTATGAATAGAGCTAGTAGTGGGTTGAAAACATGATATAGCTGAGTAACTAGATCGACACACATCACAAATTTGTGCCTTTGCTTCAAAAAGTTGAGAAACCGGATCGATATTCATTACCAATGTTTGCCTCCGCGTAAAAGGACTAAGTCTATGTTTTAAAAAAAGTGTTTCCTTAATAAACCTAATGAACTTGCAATAAGCTTGATTTTTCATGAAAATATACTTAGGAATAGTTATAGAGTCTGAAGGACCAAAGAATTATTAATGTGTGTGCGCAATTGAAAAGGGTAAATAAATTAACACTTTAATCTTGATTAAATTGTACATTTAGTTCAAAGTCCCTAGACATAGATTTTGCTTATTAATGATTAGATATAACTTGTAAGATTGTGTTTAAGATTAAATTTATTTCATGAAGTCAAAGCCATTGCCTCATTATTGCATTGTGTGTTGTGGGTTTATTGTTTTGTTTGCTTGAGGACAAGCAAACATTTAAGTGTGGGGATGTTGATAGTTATGATTTGCATTGTGTTTTAGGGTTTGATTTGTTAAGTATTTAATGTTATTTTGAGTGTTTAGTGTGTATTTAAGTTTCAATTGTGTTAGATTATGTTCTTAATTGTTTTTATAGGTTAGTATGATTCTTTGAGCTTAAATGTTATATTTTTTAGGTACCTTGATGGGTTTGTTAGTGTTTTAGCATAAACGGTGAAGAACAGAGAAGTTTCGGGCCAAAAACACAGCCTACGATCATGGCACAATAGGCAACGATCGTGATAGACAGAGACGAGCTGAAAGGAGCCTAGCCACGATCATGCACTTTGGGCCACGATCGTGCACTTTGGGCCACGATCTTGAGAAAAAGGTTTAGACGCTAGCCACGATCGCAGCAGGTAGGGCCATTATCGTGGTTTACGTTGGGCTGATACAAAAACTTAAGTTTTGAGTGATTTTTTAAACCATTTCAACCCCGGGTTAAACCTAGGGCTTCTAAGTTATAAAAAGAACATTACAAAATAGAAAGAGCCATGGAGAGTCTGAGAAGAGAGCTTTTATGATAGTCACATTCCGGAAGAAACCTAGAGAGTTATCGAGAGATTGAGGAAGGAGACGAAGGAAGAGAGACACGGAGACGAAGCTTCACGCGACGTACTTCTCAGAACAGGTGGTTTTTTGCAGTCGCTGCCTCCACGAATCCGTTCCAATAGTATTTCTATTTTGATTTCAATTTTATTGATGTATGAAATTGGGATGATTATTGAAATTAAATGTTGTCGAGTGTTGATTTATATCTAAACTCACCTTCGAGTTTTTCATTCTTGAGATTAATAAATGTTGGTAGATTGTGTTTTTATTGATTTAATTATGATTTAATATCTGTTCTTAATAACTTGGCAATAAACTGGGAGGGTGAGCCGAGTGACAATAATCAAATTAGGCTAACGAGAGTTAAGTAATTTGATAGGTAAAGAATTGAATCAAACTGGTAGAATCGTGTAACGAAAGATCAAATGTAGGTTCCCGGTAGGTTATTAGATAATTTTAAAACTAATTTAGGTTTTGGGTCAATTGTGAATTGAGATATCATAATTCCATAATTTAAATTAGGGATTATCAGTTAGAGTTAAGAATTATAACTTGAGAGAGTAATTCACCCTAGGACAGTCTAGGCCCATTAATTCAATAATTGCATGATTAATTAGATTTTCGTTAATTTCATATTAAAATCCCCTTTCTCTCGTTTGATAGTTTCTAGGTTGATTTTAGGATTGGTTTGTGTGATCCGTTATCTTGTTTAGATTTCTGCAACTCAATTCTTGAAATTAATTGTTTAATTTATTTATTTCCTGCATTAGTTTATTTCTTTTAAATTATTATAGTTTAGTACGACCTTAGATTTTAGGATTAGTTTAGCCCTCCTCATGGGATCAATACCTTAGGTACTACGCGAATGACCCATGTGCTTGTGGAATTTACCAAGGTTAATAAATATTAAAACTTAGCATGTGTAACCTTGCGATCAGTGTCGATCCAATTACTCAACTATATCGCATTCTTAACTGGATACTAGCTTTATTCATAAACCTAAGTTCAGTGGAATAGTTATCTATTTAGCAAACATGATTTTTTTATTGCCCACCTTGTTATTTTAGCCACTCGTTTCCATGAAAAATACTAGTAAGCTACTTAAGTTGAAAGGCCTCAAATTATGAATGAATGTGACAATTTAGAGCATGATAAACTTACATTAAATCATAATTAAGCTGTATATTTATCCAAAGACCTCAATTCGCTAATTTTATGAGCTAATGATTCTTCACAATCTAATAGACTATGTTCAAAATTAAATCAATTCCAATTCATTTAAACCATTGACACATTCACACAATTCACAAAATGCAACCTAACAACTATCATACAATATGCAAAATCACATTCAAAACAAAAAATATAACCCTCCTCACACTTGAACAACACATTGTCCTCAATGTGAGAAGGGAACAACAAAAACACGTAAGGAAAGAAGACACATAAATTAAAGTAAAACAAGAACAAAGATAAAAATAAAAATGCAAACTAAATTTTAAAAGGAAAAGGGTTAGATAAAGCCTCATGGTGATGGAGGTGGGGATGGTGTTGGAGGCGGCAATTAAACGCCTTGAAAGAATTAGTTATCCTGGCTCAACACGAATTACTGAAATTTTATTGAAAGCTCAAAACAATGCTAACTAAACATAACAATGTCAATAAAACTACTAAACATGCTAATTTATGGTCTTTAGGTTGACCTTGCATCCATAGAGGCATCTTAATTTTTTGAAGATAAGGAAATCACTTCCTTACCCTTGGGAATTGCTCCTCAGAGATATAGCTTGCAACGATGCCCGTTGACCTTAAAAGTCTCCTTGTTAGCGTTTTTTAGTTTGAGGGCTCCATGATTGATAACTTGAATGATCGTAAATGGTCCACTCCATCTAGATTTTAACTTCCCTGAAAATAGCCTCAACCTTGAATTATATATCAGAACTACATCTCTTACTTTAAATTCCTTTTTTTTAAGTGAGCATCGTGCCATTTCTTTAGCTTCTCCTTATAGAGTTTAGCTTTTTCGTATGCATTATAATGCTTTAATCACCTAGTAAGCTCGATGTTCTAATTTAACCAAAAAATGACAAGCTTTCCCATACACGAGTCTATAAGGTGTTGTTCCAATTGGTGTTTTGAAAGCTATCTATAGGCCCATAAATCATTGTCTAACTTTATTGCCTATTCCTTCCTGGAGGTGTTCATCATCTTTTCCAAAATTCATTTCAACTCTCAATTAACAACTTCCACTTGGCCACTAGTTTGCGGATGGTAGGGTGTAGTAACTCGATGGTATACTCCATATCTTTTTAAGAGGGCATCAAAAGATCTGTTGCAGAAATGTGTGCCTCCATCACTTATTATTGTACGTGGCACTCCAAATAGGTTGAATAATAGTTTAATATACTTTTGCATTGCCTTCCCATCATTGGTTGGAGATGTTACTGCTTCAGCCCAATGTGAAACATAATCAACTCCCACTAGAATGTACATATTTCCCATTGAAGATGGGAAAGGACCCATAAAATCGATGCCTCTTACGCCGAAGAATTCCACTTTTAAAATGTTGGATAAAGGCATTTAATCTCTTTTGAAGATGTTACCTATTCTTTGACATCAATCAAATTGTGCTACGAAGGTCTGAGCATCCTTAAACTTCTGTGGCCAATAAAATCCACTATTAAATATCCTAGCCGCCATTTTGTTGGCTCCATAATGCCCAACATACTGACCTTTATGACATTGCTTTAGGATGTCTAGCATTTCCTCCTCTAGAACACATCATCGCATTAACCCATTAACATATGCTCTATATAAAATTGGCTCATCCCATATATATTGGTTACAATCATATAAGAATTTCTTCCTTTGTTGGTAAGATAGATCTGATAGAATTTGACCACTGGTAACATAATTTGCAATATCAGCAAACTATGGTGTAATCAAACTTTAAAGCAGCATCAGGGTTTCATCAAGCAAATTTTTGTTAATATCGTCGCTTGCCTTGCATTCCCCTCCCTCAAGTCTAGATAAGTGGTCTGCAACCACATTTTCTGCTCCCTTTTTGTCTCTCACCTCTGTATCAAATTCTTGTAAAAGTAACACCCATCGAATGATCCTTGATTTTGCATCTTTTTTGTTGAAAAGGCATTTTAATGCTGCGTGATCAATGAATACGATTACCTTTCAACCCAAAAGGTATTGTCAAAACTTATCACACGTGTACACTACTGCAAGTAGTTCCTTTTCTGTAGTGGTGTAGTTCAGTTGAGGTCCTGCAAGGGTCTTATTGGCATAGTAAATAGCATGCAACTTCTTATCTCTTCTTTGGCCCAAAATATAACCGGTGGCTTAGTCACTTGCATCACATATAACTTCGAATGGAAGTGTCCAGTCCGGTGGTGATAGAATTGGTGCTGATATTAATGACTCCTTTAATGTGTTGAATGTAGACATACACTTATCATTAAACAAAAAGAGCACATCCTTAACTAAAAGGTTTGTAAAAGATCTTGCAATTTATGAAAAGTCTTTGATGAATCGATGATAAAATCCTTGGTGTGAGATTTTACACCCTAGCACTATCCCCTCTTGCACCATAAAATGACACTTCTCCCAATTTAGCACCAAGTGTGACTCTTCACATCTTTGAAGAACTATATCTAAATTAGTTAAACACATTTCGAAAGAATCTCCAAAAACTGAAAAATCATCCATGAACACCTCCATTATATCTTCTATCATGTCAGTGATGCTGGAACCCCTCCCCGGGCGGGCCCACGGCCCGACGTCCTAAGTGACATCTGGACCTGTGGCCCACGGGGGAGGA
>JANQAP020029929.1:0-10382 GCA_026874005.2 Erythroxylum coriaceum | reverse complement strand
TCGGCATATTGCTCGAAGATATCGCGACGGAATGTTCGACCGTCGGTAAATGAAAGCTAAATACCGACGGTTGTTCTTCCGTCGGTAAATGGTGAAGCAATTAAATTGCGAGAACGATTCCCGCATTTTTTCCCGTCGCCGTGACTTTTGACGTCGCTATTTTCTATCGGAGATTTTGCGCGAAAGTTTTTCCTACAGTATTTCCAACGGATTTATTGTCCGTCGGTAAAACATTCTATTTGTCGACAGAATATGGACTGTCCGTCGGTAATTAGCGACGGATTTTTGTCCGTCGGAAATATTCCGACGCTATTACGCAAATTTCTTGTAGTGGATAGAATAAGTCGGCGAAGAAACGATTGTAGGTAATAATTAACGACAGAGTACAGATTTTCTGTCGCAAATTTATCGACGACCAGCTCCTATTCCGTTGTTAAATATTTCTATACCGTCGGTAAATTTAGCGACGGAAGATCTGTCTCTGTTGGTAAATTTAGCGATGGACAAGTCGTTTCCATCGGTAACCTTACTCACAGACACACAAATTTGTAGGTGAATTCATGACTAACTTCACCGATGGGTATTCATTATCCGTTGGTAAATTTACTGCATTTTACCAACGGATTTTGGTGGTCCATTAGTAAATTCACTGCTTTTTACCGACGATGTTTGTTTTTAATATTTTCCCTGCATTTAATATTATTTGATAATGTTATGATTGATGCATAATTTATACAGTTATAAGTTATTTGTTGATAGTATTTTGATTTGTTTCTACATTTAATTTGTTAAAACAAAAAGTTGATTAATGATATAAAGTAAAAATTATCTTAATTGATAGTAAAAAATTATTATCTACAATAATAAGTATTTAATTCTTACAAAATGATTACAACTATGCTATTCATTTGTGAATGCAGATATTCTGAATGTTATGATGAGGTGCTGCCTTTCTCCTTTAACTCATCTATCTCATTACAGAGCTGAGTTATGTACTCCATCGACTGTTGCAACTGAGTTGCCAGTGCCTGTACTGTGCTCCGAAGCTCAGGGACTTCATTGGATGTGGACTGTCTAGTAGATGCTGCTGTACTGGATGTAGAGGATTGCGAATAACATGTGTTCAGCGAATAACATGTGTTCGCAAATGAACACATGTTATTTGGTCCTACCACCCACTGCATGAAGATAGATTTGACTCTCATCAATATTTTCAGACTACTGAGACTGTCATTGAATGTTTTCTTATATTTGGTCATATCAAAAGGCAATGTTTATGTTAATAAGTGATAATTATTAAACATTAATATTAAAATATAAATTTGACATACATTTAATTCTCTCCATCTGGTGTTGACGAAGGTCACATCATCATAGTTCTTAGTGTAAGTATGCAAAAAGAGCTGACGAGGTGTAAGCTTCTTGTCTATAGACTTTTCCTGCATCAGAATAAAATGTTATAAGTGAACTACAATTGACAAAACTTTTGGCAGAGTTTCCTTTATTTTTATGATATTTACCCCCTATTGTACAAAGAAAGAAACTCAACAACACAACCATATATGGCACCAGAAATTTATAACATTATCATTCTTTATAATACACATACTTTCATTCCAAAATTCACACATCAAATTAAATTGAAATACGTCAAAGTAAAAAAAATCAGAATATGAGTGTAAAGTGTAAATACTTACAAGTCTCTCTGCATGCTTGTGGTGGGTAATAGATCCTCCAGTGTGTACGGGAAGACTCTCTCCCCCGATCCTCCACGTTTGTTGGTAGAATTACGCTTTAAAATAGACATTGCCTCGGGTGATGTCTATTACTGTTGCCAATGACTCCATATTTCTTCAGAAATATAAAGAGGTCGTACACCAGTCTTGTATATCGCACTATTAAAGGCTCTATAACGTGTACAAGCTCGTCTTTCCCATGCTTTATAAATAATCGTGTCAAATTCAGAATCCCAAAAAAATTCTTTCTGAAAAAAAGAAAAAAACATACAATAAGTAATTATAACCTACAATATTTATCTAATTAATGTATAAAAATTAATAAAAAATATAAATATGTATTTTTTGTACCTCAAACTCCTAATAATAAAATCCTTTGCGCTTGAGAGATATTCTTTCATATATAACCCTCAAGATCAATCTTCTCCTTAAATTTGGATGTCATGTTTCTTGAGCACGGTTTAGACGAAATCAACCTAATATAAAAACAATTTTATATCATTTTTAAATTTAAACCTATAACCTAATTATAAACATATGGTGTTTGATGTATTTTCACTTACAGATTGTTGATAATTGTGATGTAAGTTCTTCCATAAACTCCCTCAGCTCCAGGCTGAAGGCTGCCTCCTTTATTCGCATCGTTTACCCTTGATATCTCTGTCGGTATAGGAGTAGTGGATGGTGTAGCAGTATGTACGGAAGGTGATGCCTCATCTGCAAGTGTAGTAGCTGGAGATACAACATCTGATTTTGTTGCAGCTGCAGAATGTGATGCTTCACCTGGAAAGTAACTGGCTCCAAATTGTGGTCTGAACCTTGGTCGCATCATATCCTATTTTCTCTTTCGTGGCATATTTTAACCTGAAATTCATATTTTATTGAATATTCCAGAAATATAACAATTTCAATTCAATATATAACAGTATATTGTTGATTCAATAATTGATTTATTGAATATAATATTTTATTGCAAACACAAATTAATCGTTATCATTACTTAATTGTAAATCAAAATCATCATCATCTTCTTTTTTTGAAGAATTAGAATCAAACTCAGGCTCCTCTTCAGATCTCTCGCCCTCTTCACCCTCTCCAAATGAAATTTTAACATATTCATTATTTGGATCGTTCAAAGGTTCATTCTCGTCATATGTAACAGATGCATTTATTTCATAAACATCTTCCTGAAACATTTCACTTTTAGTTCTCTGTTCTCCTTTTCCATATGATTCAGAAACACCTCTAGATTTAACTTTACAAACAACCAACTAATCTGACTTATCTCATCGTAAGCTAGAAAAAGGAACATAATATACCTAGATCGCTTACATCGCCAACACGAAAGGTTCAAATTGTCTAAATCTTCTTCGCTGGTTGATTTCAACTAGATTATATCGACTGTGCACTTTTGTACCAACATTAAGAGTTGGATAAAACCTGTCACACTTAAATATCACACTCCGCTTTATTGGTAATGCAAGGTACTCAATTTCAAGTATCTCAATAATTTTATCATAGTAATCCATCAATTCTCCCTGTATGCAAACTCCACTATTTATTGTTGCTATGTTATGCCATGATATTCTATATAATATTTGTATCCATTAATGAAATACATCGGATAAGATTTAACAGTTCACAAAGATCCTTTCATAAGATCACATATGAACTTGTTCTCTATTGGATTTTCTAAGGCCTACACAAAAGAAATTATCATATTAAATAGTATAATGTCGTTTGAATAATTTAATCTTATAATTCAATCATTTCAATAATTGTAAGTCAAAACTTACATATTTCTCGAACCATCGAGAAAATTGTCTTCCAACTACTTTATTGACATCATCCTATGTTTTCTCAGGCATTAGCTCACGTAACTATTCCTCGTATAATCTAAAAACATTATTATGTATTTCAGTTGTGAATAACACCAAATTTTAAAAGCCAAATAATCAATTTCAAAGTCAACTTCAACTTACTGCACGAAAGGTTGAACCTTTTGATAGTTCAATAAAATATAGCCATAGGCAGCCTCTATTTCTTTCTCTGTTAACATTCTTCTTGTTGAACGTCCATATGTTCATCCAGGATATGTGAAATGGATAAGTTACCATCAGCATCACCTGTTCCTCCCCTATCGTCATTATGAGGAACTTTTCTTTCTCTTTTTTGTACATGTGACTCAAAATAATGTGAACAAAATGTACTTGCTTCCTCTACTAAATAAGCATTAAATATCAAACCTTCAACTCTAGCTTTGTATTTGACATTTTTCTTCAAGTGATGCAAATACCTACATTAGCGAATAGGGTTATCATAATTCTGTTATTAAAACATGTTATTACTTCAATTTAAATATTTACTATAATTACTCTCAAATGGATACATCCATCGATATTGAACTGGACCAGCAAGTTTAGCCCTATGTGCTAAATGCATAAGTAGATGCTCCATACAATCAAAGAAGCTTAGAGGAAAAATCCCTTCTAATTTGCACAAAATTACTGAAATTTTCCTTTCTGGTTTTTCCATTTCAGCCAACTTTATTTCAGATGATGTTAAACTTTTAAAAAATAAACTTAATTATGTTATAACTTTCTAAACCTTATTCGATAGCAACTCCTAAAATGCAATTGGAATTAGTCTTTGCTAAACACACGACAATCATGACTTTTCATTCCAAATAATTTGTAAATCCTTATGTCCACACACCTTACCATGTTCCGATACAAGATTGATTTTTATTATACCCCTGTAATTGTAAGGGTCCAAGAAGGACACTCAGTTTAGAACGATGGATAAGAAATTGTTTTTGAGCAAGAGGCTTAGCCAGAGAGTCAACTAATTAGTCTGTAGTATGAACATGAGATATACGAAGCTGTATATAAGACACTTGATCATGAATAAAGTGAAATCAATAGCAATATACTTTATGCATGAATTGAAGATAAGATTGGAACATAAGTAAGTTGCTATAATATTATCAAAATAAATTGTGAGAGCTATCGAAATTGAGATGGCAAGTCATTATATCATATTAGTCAACAATTGACATCAACAGTAATGGGTATAATGGAATAATATTCAGCTTCAATGGACAAGTGGGATACAGTAGATTTTGTTTTGGAACCCTAGCTAATAGGTTTAGAGCTAAGAAAGACAACATAAGTAGAGGTAAAGTGACATGTATTTATATCACCAACCCAGTCAGTATCAGCAAAGGAATGAAAAGCATGAGATGAATGAGTGGAGAGGAATACATCATAATGAGATGTGTTTTTAAGATATCAAAGCATTTTTTTGGAAAGACAATGTGGAGAAGTTGGTTTATGCATAAATTCAGCTAGTTTATTCACAACATAACTAATATCTAGTATAGTGTGTGAGAGGTACTGAAGGGAGCTAAGTACTCGTTAATACTTAATTGGATTATGTCTAGGAGTTCTATCATCAAGTTTAAATATTATAGATGTAGATAATGGAATGCTAACCTTTTTGGCTTCATACATTTTAGTGCACTTGAGGATGTCGATGATGTATTATCATTAAGATAGAAATAACCTATGAAAATATCTACTGGATTCAATACCTAGGAAATAGTTGAGTTGGCCAAGATCTTTAAGAGAGAATCAATTAGAGAGACAAGTAGTGAACTCTTGTATTTTTATGATTGATTGTGCGTGAGTATAATATCATCCATATACACAAATAAGTATATAATATAATGCATGTGCCCACATTATAGATAAACAGATAAGTGTCACTTTTAGAGTTGGTGAAACCATAGGCAATAAGAAAGGAATGAAGTTCAATATACAGTGCCTTTAGAGCTTGACAAAAACCATAAATTGTTTATAAGCTGGATATTAAGAGTTTATCAATCTTTGGAGTAACTACATAAAAAAATTAAAAAAACTGCCTTATAGAAAGGCGCTATTAACATCCACTGGATTTAAAGTCCAATCACATGTTACTGAAAAAGTAAGTATAAGACTAACAATTGCAAGTTTAATGACTTGATCAAAGGTTTCGGTGTAGTCAATGCCAGGCTACAAGGTAAGCTTTATGGCAAGCAATGGAGCATCAGGATTCCTCTTGCTTTTTTACACCCATTTATACCTAATAATGTTCTATGTAGGACATGAGGGGATAAGGATCCAAGGTTTTTTTAGAGATAAAAATTCTTATCTTATGGCATCATGCTAGTGAGGATACTTGTGAGCTTAGTTAAATGAGTTAGGTTTCATTTCTTGGAGATAGGTTAAGGGGCTTGTATATAGGGAAAATATTTATTTATTTTGTAGATGTTATTTTCAAAACGAATAACCACACGTGATGATTGAGCTGGAGGTTGTTTATAAGGTATATTGGAAGTAGTGCTTTCTGGGTTAGCCTAAATCACAAGTAATAATGTTATTGGGTAAATTGGGTAAGGATCTAACACTAGGTATAATGGAGTTATGAGGTAGAAAAGTTAAACTACTAACCTATGTTGGAGAGACCATTAGCGAACAAGGAGTTGAGATAACTTGTGAAGTGGTACTTGAGTTTGAAATAGGGATATTGTAATAAGGTATGGAAGGAAGTAAGATGGTATGGTCAAGATCATTACAAGTAGAATTTTGAACTTGATCAAAATTTTTATTTGTAAACTCTAACAGATATTTAGAGAAGGTGGAAGATGAGATATTTAGATTTGAAGAGGACTTAGCTTGGTATGGAAAAATATTCTCAAAGAAAGCAATATTTCTAGAGATAAAAATGTGCTTTGAGGTAGTAAATAATAAAAGAAGGAGTGATGTGGTAGGGAGAATGCTAGATATACACATGGTTAAGATTATTATTCAAGTTTATTAGTGTTATAGGGTTGAAGCTATAGATAGAAAAGGCAACTAAAAACTCTAAATGATGTATATATTATATTGTCTCCAAAAAGTTTGTGGTATGGAGTATCGTGATTGAGGATAAAAGTGGACATTCTATTGATGAGATATATAGTACTTAAAAATGCTTGAGACCAAAAACAAAGAGGCATAGAGGTATTGTGTAGAAGTGTAAGACCAGTTTCTACGATATAATGATGTTTGCATTTAGTAGAGTCAACATGTTATTGTGTATATGGTGGGGATGTCATGTGTTGGATGTCGTGTGGACTAAGAAAATATTAAAGTGGTTTATTCTACCAACTGTATAAAGGATTTTGATTTTGGTATGAAAAAAGTTCTCAATGATTTTGGTAAATTTCTCAAAAAAATCCTTGCACACATTATATTTTAATTTTAAAAGGTAAAACCAAGTATATTTTGTGAAATAATCAAGAAAAATGATGTAATAATGAAAGTTTCCAAGGGAAGTCAAATGTATAGGTCCCTAAACATCTGAACATGTAACTTGAAATGGTTTATTACTAATAAGAGTTGAACACTTGATTTTTTGAAGTTGAAGAAGATGGAATATAATTAATAGTCACAATTTTCTTTTAAATTGGAGGAGAAAGGTGACTAAGATATTGATGTCATAATTGAGACAATAAAGCCACTGAGGTGGAAAGACTGAGATTGGATGACGCGGTAGGAATTGTTGAGGATGACTACTCATACAAGTTATGTCTACTCTACCCCTTAGCCAAGCATACCCCATTTTTAAATCCTTAACAAGAAAAGAGTTAAGAAAGAATTCAATTAAGGTATTATTTTATTTATAAAATATAAAAACATATATTAGGTTTTTTTTTACAAAGGGTGCACACAAAATATTATCTAGTGTGAATGTAATGACAGGAGAGTTTACGAGGAGGAACCAATGTAATATATAGGTATGTCATTACCATTATCAACTATAATATCCTCGTTACCAACATTATTTGAATGGAGAGATATATTTTTAAGATAAAAAATTATATAATATGTAGCACCAGAGTCAAGTACCCAATTGTTATGATAATTTGATTATCCATATATCATATATGGTTGAGGTTATGAAGAATAAAAGGAAGGTTTTCCATAAGATCGAAATTTTTTTGCAATATTAGTTGGTTTATCATATAGTTGGCAAACAATATGAGACTGATTCTAATGTCCTTGATAATTGTGGTTCCATTTTTGTCACCAATGTTTTCGAAGTTATGAGTAGTGTAAGGCTGATTTTGAATTATTCAATAGTAATTAGGATTCCTTTGACTAGCATTAATGTTATTTGATTCATAAGTGAGATGAATATGATTACCATAATAGTCTTCACGATTGGCATGATGTCTTCCTTAATTACTACGACCTTTTTGGGTAAATTGAGTTATGACTTATACCTTGGTCAATACGACCTTTCTAGGTAAATTGAGTTATGACTTGTACTTTATCTTCTTATTTTGACCCCCCTACGATTATGGATTAATTCCCAATCAAATAGCTTTCATAAAGATCCTTAAAGGACTTAGGTGTATCACGAACATGAATTGGAGCATTTAGCTTATTGAACTCACCATTTAAGCCATTTAAAGCATTAGACATAATTTGTGTATCATTCAAGGGTGTTTAATAAGTGTTAAATCATAAATCAAACTTTTCACCCTGCTTATATATATGGTGACAATCTTACCTTCCTTTTTTTCTAATCATAAGGGAAGATAAGAGTGAAAGCATCTATGTATTTGATCGATTATTAATACTTGCTTCTAATTTTATCTAAGCATCGGTTGAAGTGGTAAAACTATTTATTATTAGGCTGATTAAACTATTAAAACTAGCTTGAATATTGAGCAGTATGGGATAATCTTAACGTGTTCAAATAAGGTATCTAGGATCATTTTGTGGTGGGCAAGGATTAGATCCATCAACATAACCAAGAAGTCCATAGCCAAAGAGCAAATTGGTTATTTAATCTTTCTAACAAGCATAATTTTGACCATTTCTTGCAAGTTCAAATTGGATTTAAGAAGCAACATTAAGAGATATCAAATTCTCTTTAATGAGATGAGAGCTATCTTAACTTATGTACTTTATAGGTACTGTATTTGTTGGTGTTGTAGTTGAACCTTTTATATTCTCAATTTTTTCCAGAACTTCATAAGATTATTCTAGTTTTGGTATTGGGCTAGGCTTCTCGATATTGGTTTAAGCTTTATGCGTTAGGATGGCACTTTAGCTTGGGCCTTATAGGTTAGGATGGTATGTTTTTTGTTAGGCTAGGCTTTATGAGCTGGGCTTCTTTTAGTTGACATGAGGCTTTGGTTGAGGCTTTATGAGTTGTGTTTCTTAATTGTGTGGTGATGGTAGAAAACCAAAAAAGTTTTGGTTATGGAAACATCCTTCACCAAAAGAATGCAAACCATTATTGTTGCTTCATTACAAGAAAAATGTCATTTAGCGATGAAAATTACTGACGGAAATCGTAAACATTCCGTTGGTAAGTTAGGTTAGCGACGGACTTTACCGATTACCAAAGACGTCGTAGAATCGGCAGTAGGTAATAATTAAATTTACTGATGAAAATTTAATTTTTTGTTGGTATATATACCGACAGTTTTTTTTATGTTGACTGTCGGTAAATATGTCGACGGTCAATATGATTCTGTCGGTATATTTACCAACAATTTTTACTTTTCGTCAGTAAGTTTGATAAAACATTACCGACGGTTAGCTTTATTTTGTCGGTGAGTTTACCGACGGTTATTCTACTGTCAGAAAATTTTACGACATAATTGGATATTCCGTTGGTGATTACCGACGGTTAGTGATTTTTTGTCGGTAAATTTTACGATAGAATTGATTATTTCGTCCTTGATTATCGACGGTGAGTTGTTTTCCGTGGGTAAATGGTATTGATTTTATCGACGGAACAACAAATGTCCGTTGGTAAATGAACTGAAATTTTTTTTTAAAAAATATAATGTTAATAAAGTTTATTTGATGATGTTATGGTTAATGCATAATTTAAACAGTTATGAATTTAATATTATACATTTAATTTGTTTAAACAGAAATTTGATTGATGATATAAAGTTAAAAATATCTTAATTGATAATAAAAATATTACATTGTACATAATAAGTATTTGTAATTAAAATGAAATCATCAAAAGGACACTATTGATCTGGTGATGGCGGATGCTCTGATTGGTGCGATGAGGTGCTACCCTTACCCTTCAACTCATCCACCTTATTACGGAGCTGAGTTATGTACTCCATCAATGTCTGCACTGTGCTCTAAAGCTTTTGGACTTGATTGGTTGTGGACCGCCTATGAGATGCTGTTGTACTGGACGTGGAGGATTGCGAATAATATGTATTCGCAAATGAACCTAAGTCAAATATCCTTCCACGACGCTCCCTATCACCCACTGCATGAAGATAGGTTTCAGTCTCATCAACTTCTTCAGACTATTGAGAATGTCATTGAATGCTTTCTTGTATTTGATCCTATTAGAAGGCAATGTTTATATTAGTAAGTGATAGTTATTAAGCATTAATATTAAACCATAAATTTCTCATACATTTAGTTCTCGCTATGACTCCTAGGCTCGTGGAATTTTTCACAGATAAGCCTCACGGGAGCTGCATCACGAGTTTCTAGCCTATATACCGTCCTAGGTTTATTAATGCCTCAAATCATTCATAACATCTCAAACTCATTCCACATACAGTAAATA
>JANQAP020029928.1:0-25911 GCA_026874005.2 Erythroxylum coriaceum | reverse complement strand
ACCATTTAGCCCATGCTCTTTTACATCTCAAAACAACATCCTTATCAACCATCAAACTTTTTAGACTAGGTTGAGAATCAGGAGTAGTTCTTAGAGAAAAATAAGAATCTATGTCAATAGTAGCTTTTTTTTTCTTTATCTAATGCTTGTGGTGTTTCATCATCTCCAAAAGATATATCATGAGCCTCTTTATTTTCTTTTTTCTTTGTTACTTGTTGCTGTAAATATTTTCCAATCATGTCACACATATTAAGTGGTACTTTTTTACAAGAAGCAATATTACCCTTAACACTAGCAAGATGTTCTTTCATCCTAAAAATTCCTCCCCCTTTAAATATTCTACCGCAAAACATATAGTTATATTGGATATTCTCGTTAGATGCTTGAGAAGAAGAAAAATAATTCTATGCTGGATCAAACTTACCACGAGTAGAGGATGATTCCATATTCTCCATTATGATTTAACCTAAAAAGTATAAAAAAATAATTGGATATACTATTGACAGGCAAAAATATACAACTTAAATAATTCTCATTATCAATTGTAATAAAGAAGACCAGAATGGATACACAAAAGACCAACAGATGTTACTCACTTATTAAACTTTGCTCCAACAATTGCTCCACTTCAAATAGCCTAATCGAAGTATTGCTAGTTTTCAATTTTGATATTTTAGATCAACAAATTGAATAGATGAAAGAATATATAACCCAACTATCAAAACCAAAAATTGATATAAAATAGAGTTATAAATATTACAAAAATTGATATGAATCAGAGTTTTAAATATTACAGAAATTGATATAAAATAGAGTTATAAATATTACATAAATTGATATGAAACAGAGTTTTAAATATTACATAAATTGATATGAAATAGAGTTCTAAATATTACATAAATTGATATAAAATACAGTTTTAAATATTACAGAAATTGATATGAAATAGAGTTCTAAATATTACATAAATTAATATCAAACAGAGTTCTAAATATTACATAAATTGATATGAAATAGAGTTTTAAATATTATAGAAATTGATATGAAATAGAGTTCTAAATATTACATAAATTGATATGAAACAAAGTTTTAAATATTACATAAATTGATATGAAATAGAGTTCTAACTATTACATAAATTGATATGAAACAGAGTTCTAAATATTACATAAATTGATATGAAACAGAGTTCTAAATATTACAGAAATTGATATGAAACAGAGTTCTAAATATTGATATGAAACAGACTTCTAAATATTATAGAAATTGATATGAAATAGAGTTCTAAATATTACAGAAAACTTAAACCAAGTATTTCTAATTCTACTCCAACAAACTTAAGTAATCCACTCCATTAACCAGATCATATACCATTAATCCAATTCTACCTCCAATCTAACTACCCAGTTGACTTCCTACAAGATAACCTAGGCATCTAAGGCTCTGCTCACCATAAAAACCACCAGCGTAGGCACTAGCCAAGGTTCCACTAGCCCTTAGGAATCCTTCAGTCATGATACCACCATAGTAAATAGTTTCAAAAAAGTTCTTCTAGGACCAATTATGCACTTAGCTTGCCTTTTTGCAAGCTTTGCTGCCTTTATCTCTTCTTTTTGTGCTAGTTTTACAGCATCTTTTCCAATTTCAACATGCTTATAAACAATGAATTTTCTTTAACCAAATATCACTAGCAAATAGTAATCACCAACCTGTTACAGATCCTCTTCATAATCACAAAGGCTAAAATTGATATCAGCATCAACACCTCAGAATTTGATAGTAGCTCTATCATAGGCTCTGAATTTCGATAAGTAAATGGATTAAAAAAAAGAATGGAGCTATAAGGCAAAAAAAATTGGAAACAAAAATGATGGAAAGGATACATGGAAAAGAAAAACCATCATAACATTATCATCAAGGAATCAACAGAAACACAACAATAATTAAAAACACTCACCTAGTCGCAACATGAGCTGTGTCAAATCCACCTAATAAATCCAACACCAAAGTCAATATGTAAACAAGAAAAAGAAAATCAACCCAACGAATTGCAATTTGAAGGCTGACAACAATAAAATTCCCTTCCCAATAAAAATGAAATTGAGAATTAAAAAGCAGAGCATCCATACCCAGATACACTTACTTCCCGCAATCCCTACAAAAAAAACAGAAATGAGCATTCACTATAATGGTGAACAATATTGAAGGCACAGACATTCGTAAAACATGCACAAGGGCTAGACAAGAAATACCTAATGTTGCTTGATCCATTTGAGAACCTATCATACTCTCCAATTTTTTCCTGCTGCTCTTACTTATGTCCAGACTTAAAGCAACTCAAAGAATTCCAAATAAACTCTTGTATGTAACCCAATTCGAATCAATTGTATACAACAAATCAATCATAGTTTCAAGAATTTTACACTCTTGATCAGATGTGGCAGTATAGAACTTCGATTTTTGATAATAAAGAAGAAATCTACTAATCATGGCATGATCAACCTTTTATGGAAATCTGCTAATGGTGGCATGATTAGCTGCTAGGATTCAAGCTAACAAAAACATAATGAAGGCAGTAATAAAGTTAACGCTTAATCATTTTCATAATGGAATCTTTGGAGTAGAACCTGTTAAAAAAGGAACCCAATTCGAACTTTATATCAAAACTTTCTTATATAATTTTCTCATTGAAGATTGGAACAGACGATGATGCTAACCTAAACCAGAACCATGAACTGAATGAGATATTCAAATAACTTTAAGACAAACACATCAAGAAGATGAATCAAGAATTGAAAAACTTGGGCTTGGCCTGCAGTTTTAGATTGAAACAAGTAGATTACCAAACGCAGACAAGAAATTTACCTACCAAAGATGGAGGCAATGGGATCTTCGACGAGGACAACGATGAGAGGAGAGTAGCAGCGAGCAGAGGGAGTCTTGTTCTTTAGGAATCCGGCGAAGATGATAGATGCCTAGGAGATGAGGGCGAGATCTGGCGAAGATGAAAAAAGAAAGATGATTTTGTTGCGAAGAAATCTCAGAAGAGAGAAGATGGTGGAGACATCTGAGAAGAGAGAATGGCGGAGGCGAAGAGTTTTTTGATTTGTGAAGCTGAAATTCCGTATATAGATTAACCGGTTTGTTAGAAAACCGGCCAGTTTTCTATCCCAGAGGTTATAAATTAGAACCAAACCAGACAGATAGCCAGTTTGGACTATTTCCAGTCGGACTGGCCGGTCCGGTCCGATTTTAAAAATATTGGTAAAAAATGATTAATTAATATAAAAGAAATACAAAATATACTTTCTTTTATTAAAAAGACGATTAATATCTAAGGTAGACCATTTTCTTAAAAAATTAAAATTGTTTAAAGGAAATATGGGTTGATACATGAAAGATATACCTTCTTAGAATGGTCACTATCAATAAATTGAATTTCGTACCATATCGGTTAGAAAACAATACGAAATTTTGTTGTTTGATACTGACCGTTGGTAATAGTTAGTATCGACAATTTCGTCAAGGACTGGCCAGTACTAGATGGTATTTGAAGTATTGGCCAAATATTGGTTGTTACTGTAAAGTTTAAAAAGTTGATGAACTAATTTGCAAAAAGAAAATTCAACTAACAAAATTAACCCCCGTGTTTGTCACTCTATCTCTCCCTCTCTCATTTTTGATTTTACTCTCTCTCTTCTCTTTGTCGCTGCCCAGCATCCTCGTCCAACCCTAACATCATTTTCAATCTCCCTCACGTAGACAACATAGTATTTGTCGATCACCACTACCCCGCGAGTCAGGCCATCGCCTGCCATGCCAATAACACAGTAGTCTAATAACTTACCCAATGCCCAACCGCACTTTGGAAGCCTTTACCTCTGGTCAGATCTCCTACTGCTCTCTCTAACCACCACTGCCACCGCACTTTAAGTCCTCTAGTCAATGCTAGTTGTCTTCTCTAGTCCAACCGCTCGCTGGACAGATTGCACTCTATAGATCAGGATTTCCAATTGTTTAGATCCAAATTCAAACCTGATCTGACCCGACCCACCCTGACCCTTAATTGCAATTTATAATTTTTTGATATATTTTAAGTTGCTTGTTTTTGCTTTGAATTTTAATTGCATTGTGTTTTGGTTGTTTCATGTGTGTATTGTGAATGGTTTGAAATTTGAAATTGTTCGCTAATTAATTTATATGAAACATACAATTTACTAATTAGTTTTTGTAAATAAAAAGTATATAACATATGATTAATCATTTGAATATAAGATTCAATATATAATTAAATCATTAAGTATATGAAATTAAGTTAATAAAATTAAATGTTTACATTTTTATATTGTTTATTATTGTCAGGAAATAAAATTATGTATGTTAATCTTATCTTATAAGTAGAAAATACAAATTAATCATCTTATCTTATGGGTAGTTAAATACATAGTAGAAAATAGTATGTGAATCTATAATTTAATTTTTACACATCTTCATTTATTTTTACAAATAAATGGAATAATGTTCAGGTACTCCTGATAATTCAACCACTTCAAGAAGATTCAATGATTTGTAAACATAAGATGACAGTGGCTAGATGATGGTATGATTCAGGTATAACATTCAATGCTTCCCAGTCTTATTATTATTAGCTTATGGTAGATGTTATTGTCTCTTATGGTACAGGATACAAAGCTCCTTCAATTAATGACTACAGAGGTGAACTTTTGAGTAGCTTTGTTTATGAAATAAAAAGTTATTTGGATGAAAGAAGAATGACTTGGGCTACTTTTGAATGTTCAATCATGTGTGATGGTTGGATAGATAGAAGACATGAGCCCATTATTAATTTTTTGGTTTATTCTACAAAGGGCACAATGTTTTTGAAGTCTATTGATGCATCTGACCTTGTTAGGAATGTTGATACTCCATTTGAAATATTTGATGAAGTTGTGAATGAAGTTAGACCAAAAAATATTGTTTAATTCATTACAGACAATGATTTCGATTATAAAACGGTTGGAAGAAGATTGCAAACCAAGTTAATTCTTTTTGTTGGACTCATAGTGCTGCACATTGCATTAATTTGATGTTGGAAAGTGTAAGGGATGCTAGGTATTTTCCTATTATTGATGTGACTGGGCAGAAAGCAAAAATGGTGACCAAGTTCTTCTACAATCATGTATGGGTCTTGAATTTAATGAGAAAGGGTTTCAACAATGATAGGAGTTTATGGTGTTTTGCCATTAAACTTCAGTGTTTTATTATGATGAAGAAAGAGATGAGACAAGTGTTTATAAGTGATAAGTGATTTGCATCTTAGTAGGCTAGATTTAATGTTAGATTGGAGGTTTCTAAAATTATACTTGAAGATGCTGAATTTTGGTCCTAATGTCAATTTGTCATTCGAGTTTATGAGCCTTTAAGGTACTTCATTTGGTTGATATTGATGAGAAAGCAATAAAGGGTTTTTTTATGATCTTATAGAGAGGGCGAAGGAAGCAATAAAGCCAGTATGAAAAATAAGCCATCTTTGTATACACCTTATCTTGTAGTCATTAATGAAAGATGAGAAAGGCAACTTTGCTCTCCATTGTTTGCACCTGGGGTATTTTTTTAATCTTAATGTCTATTTCTGACCTAGTTTATAAAGAAAACTAAAGTTAATAAGGGAATGTTATTAACTATTACAACATTTATTGCCCATGAGGTGACGCAAGATCTTCTAAGCCCTTAAATAGAGATATAAGGATGCTTCTGGTGATTTTGAGATGCTAATTACTATTTGATAGGTGTGACTTACATCATCTTTTAGGGTTTAATTTGTTATATATTAAGTGTTAATTTGAGTGTTTAGTAAGTGTTTAGGTTAGAATTATGTTAGTTTATGTGTTTAAGTGTTTTTATAGGTTAGTATAAGTCTTTGAGCTTAAATATTATGTTTTTGACGTACCTTGATGTGTTTGTTAGTGTTTCAGGGTCAACGTCGAAGAATGGAGAAGTTTCGGAGACTTTTGGTACCGTTGCCGAGGAGGCGATAGTTTAGTTCTATAATTTAAGGCATTAGTTTAGAGTAGTTTTAAATTTTTGTTTTTATTCTTTTTCTTTTCAGAAATTGTGCTCTTACAAGAACACAAGAGTCATGAGAGGTTCGAGTCGTGCAGCGAAATCTTTAGACTTAGATATCACTTGACTAAAACGTTAGGAAGGCCCGTCGAGAAGAAGAAGAAGAGATAGGAAAATTAACAATAGTCGAGGAGTTTCAACAAAACATGGACTATAGAGCGAACCAAGGACGGCAACAAAGGACCCTGATGGACTTCATGAGGCCAGGGTGCAATGCGACAAATCAAGGAGTAGCTAGGCTGCCTGCGCAAGTAGCCTCATTCGAGATTAAACCAACACTTTTAAATATGCTTTAGGAAAATGTACAATTCTATGGATTGGAAAACGAAGACCCAAATGTAGACATAGTGAACTTCTTCGAAATCTGTGATACTTTTCGGTATCATCAGATGTTGGAAGATACAGTTAGAATTCGGCTATTCCTCTTTACCCTTAAAGATAAAGTGAAGGCTTGGTACCATTCCCTTAGCCCAACCAACATCACGACATTGGATCAGCTAGTTTGTGCCTTCTTGGACAAGTATTTCATGTTGACTAAGACCACTAAGATCATCAAGGAAATCACTTATTTCCAGTAAGGTAATGGGGAATCAATCTATGAAGCATGGGAGAGATACAAGGATTTGCAATGGAAGTTCCCACACCACAATTTACCTAAGGAGTTTTTTTTGCAAACTTTCTATAATGGAGTTAATCGACCGATGAGAGGTATGATTGATGCAGCTTCAGGAGGATCATTAACGCGGAAGACAGTGGATGAAGCGGAAGAGCTGATTGAAGAAATGGCGAGCAATAGATGCTTATGGACGAGTGAGTGAGGTAGGCAACCTGTTACTTTCAGAGAGCAAAAAGGAATCATCGTAGTCGATCAGATGACTAAAATGCAAGCAAAGATTCACAACCTGACGCGACAACTCAACAGCATGAAGGCTTCGTCCTCAGCTCTGGTGAAGGCCATACAATTAAAGTGTGCACTTTGTAGACAAATAGATCATAATACCGTGGACTGTTATTTAATGAAGGAAGACAATCAGGAGTAAGTAAACTATCTAAGAGTGTAATATGGACGAGGCGGGGGCAACAACCCCTACTCCAACAACTACAACCTTGGGTGGAAGAACCATCCTAACTTCTTCTAGACAAATAATGTTGGAGGATAGTTCAAGCCATAAGGACAAACAAGCTTCCAACAAGATAGACCAAGCTCGATGGAATCTAAATTAGATAGAATTTTAGATAAGCTTGGAACTCTAAACGATGCGCAAAAGAAGTTGGAAGGCAATTTGAGCAAGTCTCTAAGAACTATGCTTCCTTAATCCATATTCTAGAAACCTAAGTAAATCAATTGTCAAATGCCTTTTCGATGTGAAATTTAAAAAATCTTCTTAGCACTTCAGGAACAAAATCGAGGGAGCAACTCAAGGCTATTACACTTCAAAGTGGGAAGGAAATTGAACCCATAAGGACAACAGAGGAACCCATTCATCATGTTGAGAAAAATCAAGAAAAGGAGAAGGAAGTGGATATGAGCGAATACCCTCCTTATATCGCTCCTCCACCATATCAACCCAAGGTCCCTTTTCCTCAACGATTACAAATGAAGAAGTTAGATGCATAGTTTCCAAAATTCATTGAGAAATTAAAGACGCTACAGATTAAACTCTCCTTTGTAGAGGAATTGGAACACACGCCTAAATATGCAAAATTCTTAAAGGATATATTATCAAAGAAGCGTACTTGGGAAGATAATCAAATAGTAGCTCTAACTAACACCTATAATTCCATAGTCACCAATCAAATGCCATCTAAATTAATCCAGGTAGATTCACAATACCTTGTATGATTGGTGAATTCGAATTTACAAAGTGTTTGTGTGACTTGGGAGCTAGCATTAATCTTATGCCTTTGTCGATATTCAGGAAGTTAGGATTGACTGAAGTCAAGCCTACATCGATGTTAATTCAATTGGTAGATCAATCCATTAAAAGACCATTTGGAATAGTGGAAGATGTTCTGATGCAAATAGATAAGTTCATTATTCTAGTAAATTTTGTGGTTCTGGATTTTGAAGAAGATAAGAACTGCCAACTGATTTTAGGTCGACCATTCATGAATACAGGAAAAGCCATAACTGACATTCATGAGGGGAAATTAACACTTTGAATAAGTGAGGATCAGACCGAATTCAATATGAATAAGGTCTTAAAGGATCCAATAACAAGCAACATATGCATGAAGGTTGAAATTATGGATCAATATGCGCAAGAACAAGTTGAGGGTTACATCGTAGAAGTACAGTCAATGGAAGCAGAGATAGACAATGGATATCAGAACCCCGAACATAAAGGAGACGATGGGATGGAGGAGTCAGATGTTATGCATCATGATAAATTGGTTCGAACCGAAGCGCCCATACCACCATCCATAGAAAAACCACCGACATTAGAGCTTAAACCTTTACTTGCATATCTCAGATATACTTTTCTAGGTGAAGATCAAATGTTACCATTAATAATCTCCAATCAATTAAATGAAAAACAATAAAGTAAAGTTGTGGAGATTGTGAGGAAGCGAATGAAAGCCATCGGGTGGCAAATTGCTGACATTCAAGCCATAAGCCCAAATGTTTGCATGCACTGAATAAATCAAGAGGACGGATGTAGAACGTTGAGGGAGCACCAACGGAGGTTGAATCCTAACACGAAGGAGGTGGTCAAGAAGGAGATCATAAAAATCATAGATGCAGGGATAATTTATCCCATCTATGATAGTGAATGGGTCAGCTCAGTATAATGCGTACCTAAAAAGGGTGGAATGATAGTGATAGAAAGTGATAGTGGGGAAGTAATTTCAATAAGAACAGTCACAGGATGGAGAGTATACATAGATGATTGCAAACTCAACTCAGTGACTAAGAAAGATCACTTTCCTCTCCCGTTCATAGACCAGTTGATAGAAAGGGTAGCTGGCCATTCATATTTTTACTTCTTAGATGGATACTCGGGCTATAATCAGATTTTCATCTACCCTAATGATCAGGAGAAGACCACATTTACTTGCCCTTATGGTACCTTCGCGTACAGGTGGATGCCATTCTGACTTTGCAATGCCTTAGCTACATTTCAGAGATGTATGATGTCTATCTTCGCTTACAAGATAAAAGATATAATGGAGGTGTTCATGGATGATTTTTCTATCTTTTGAGATTCTTTCGACATGTGTTTAACTAATTTGGATAGAGTTCTTCAAAGATGTGAAGAGTCACACTTGGTGCTGAATTGGGAGAAATGTCATTTTATGGTGCAAGAGGGGATAGTATTAAGGCATAAAAACTTACATCAAGGATTTAAAGTTGACAGAGCAAAAACAGAGGTGATAGAGAAACTTCCACCACCAAGTAATGTAAAAGGTGTGAGAGAATTTTTTAGCATGCAGGATTTTATTGTCAATTCATCAAAGACTTTTCATAAATTTCAAGACCATTGGCAAATATTTTAGTCAAGGAAATGCCTTTCTTATTTGATGACAAGTGTAGGATTGCATTCAACATATTAAAGGAGATGTTAATTTTAGAACCAATTTTATCACTACCGGACTGGAAACTTTCGTTCGAAGTTATGTGTGATGCAAGTGACCAAGCCATAGGCTGTGTATTAGGCCAAAGGAAAGATAAGAACTTGTATGTAATTTATTACACCAGTAACCTTGCAGGACCTCAGCTAAATTACACCACTACGGAAAAGGAACTACTCACAGCAGTGTACGCATGTGATAAGTTTCGAAAATACCTTTTGGGTTCAAAGGTAACCGTATTCACTAATTACGCGGCACTAAAATACCTTTTTAACAAGAAAGATGCAAAACCTAGGCTCATTCGATGGGTGTTACTTCTACAAGAATTTGATATAGAGTTGAGAGATAAAAAGGAGCGAAAAATGTGCTTGTTGATCACTTATTTAGACTTGAAGAAGGGGAATGAAGCCAAGTGACGATATTAACGAAAATTTCCCTGATGAAACCTAATGCTACTCGAGAGCATGATTACACCATGGTTTGTTGATATCTCAAATTATGTTGCCAGTGGTAAACTTCCATCAGATCTCTCTTACCAACAAAGGAAGAAGTTCTTGCATGATTGTAACTGATCTATATAGGATGAGCCAATTCTGTATAATGCATGTGCAGATGAGTTAATGCGGTGATGTGTTGCAGATGAAGAAATGCTAGACATCCTAAAGTAATGTCATGAAGGTTAGTATGTTGGGCATTATGGAGCAAACAAAACGGTAGCTTGGATACTTAAGAGTGGATTTTATTAGCCGCAGCTATTTAAGGATGCTCAGAACTATGTAGTACAATGTGATCGATGCCAGAGAATAGTGAACATCTCCAAAAGGGATGAAATGTCTTTATCCAATATTTAAGAAGTGGAAGTCTTCGATGTTTGGGGCATCAATTTTATGGGTCCTTTTCCATCTTCAATGGGAAATATGTCTATTCTAGTGGGGGTTAATTATGTTTCACGTTGAGTCGAAGTGGTAGCATCTCTAACCAATGATGGGAAGGTAATGTAGAAGTTCATTAAACAATTATTTAATCGGTTTAGAGTGCCACGTATGATAATAAGTGATGGATGCACACACTTCTGCAACAAATCTTTTGATGCCCTCTTAAAAAGATATGGAGTGCACCACCGAGTTGCCATACCTTACCATCCGTAAACTAGTAGACAAGTGGAATTTGTTAACTGGGAGTTGAAACAAATTTAGGAAAAGACAGTGAATAACTCTAGGAAGGATTGGGCAACAAAGCTAGATGATGCCTTATGGGCCTATAGGATAGCTTTTAAAACACCCATCAGAACAACTCTTTATAGGCTCGTGTATGGGAAAGCTTGTCATTTACTGATCGAATTAGAACATCGAGCATACTGAGCGATTAAAGTATTAAATTTTGATTGGAAGCAAGCCGATGAAAAGAGGCTGATACAACTGGACAAACTTGAAGAGTTTCGTTTTAATGCGTACAAAAATGCCAAACTCTACAAGGAAAAGGTTAAGAAATGACATGATGCTCGTCTTAAACAAAAGGAATTCAAAGTAGGAGACATTGTTCTGCTATATAATTCAGGGTTGAGGCTACTTCCAAGGAAGTTAAAATCTAGATGGAGTGGACCATTTACGGTCATTCAAGTTTTTGATCATGGACTCCTCAAACTAGAAAACGCTAACAAGGAGACTTTTAAGGTCAACGAGCATCATTGCAAACTTTATCTTGAAGGCACGATTCCTAAAGATAAGGAAGTGATGACTCCATGGATTGCAAGGTTGAGCTGAGGACCATAAATTAGCAAATTCAGAAGTTTGTTTGAAATTGTTAGGAATAGTTAGATTTGTTTGAGCTTTCAATACAACGTTAGTAATTTGTGTTGACTCTCAGGGCTTTCCATCACTGCCTCCATCTCCATGAGATTTTTGTTCTAACCTATTTTCTTTTTTCCATTTTATTTTCATTTTTGTTTTTCTGTTTACTTTAATTTATTTCTTTTCGTGTCTTTCGTGTGCTTGTTTGTTCCCTTCTCACATTGAGGATAATGTGTTGTTCAAGTGTGGGGAGGGTTATGTGTTTTATTTTGAATGTGATTTTGAATATTGTATGATAGTTGTTAGGTTGCATTTTGTGAATTTTGTGAATGTGTCAATGACTTAGATGGATTGAAATTGATTTAATTTTGGACTTAGTTTGTTAGGTTGTGAATAATCATTAGCTTGAAAAATTAATGAATTGGGGTCTTTGGATAAATATATAACTTAATTAAGATTTAGTGTAAGTTAGCTCCCTTTAAATTGCCACATTCATTTATAATTTGAGGCCTTTCAACTTAAGTAGCCTTACTAGTATTTTTCATGAAAACAAGTAGATAAAACAACAAGGTAGGTAATAATAATAAAAATGTCTTTGTTAAATGAATAACTATTCCTCTGACCTTTAGGTTATGAATAAAGCTAGTAGCTAGTTGAAAACATGATATAGTCGAATGACTGGATTGAAACGCATCACAAATGTGTGCCTCCATGTCAAAAAGCTATAATGACATTTCAACCAAACTGTTTAATAAAAAATGACTTTGTCAAGTAACTGGATTGACATTCATCACCAATGTTTGCTTCCAAGTAAAAGACTAAGTCCTTGCTTAAAAATTAATCAAAAAAATAAAAAGTGTGTTTTTAATAAAAACATACTGAACTTGTAATAGCTTGACTTTTCATGAAAATGTACTTAGGAATAGTTATGTAGTATGACTAACCAAAGAATTATTAATGTGTGTGTGTAATTGAAAAGGGTAAATAAATTAACACTTGGATCTCGATTAAATTGTATATTTAGTTCAAATCCCCTAGACACCGATTTTGTATGTTAATGATTTGATGTAACTTGAATGACCTTGCCTAAGACTAAATTTATTTCATGAAGTTGAAGCCATTTTCCATTATTGCATTGAGTGTTGTGTGTTTGATGTTTTATTTGCTTAACGACAAGTAAACGTAAAGTATGGGGATGTTGATAGGTGTGTTTTGTATCATGTTTTAGGGTTTAATTTGTTGTTATGTATTAAGTGTTAATTTGAGTGTTTAGTATGTCTTTAGGTTAGAATTGTGTTAGTTTATGTGTTTAATTGTTTTTATGTGTTAGTATAAGTCTTTGAGAGTCTCTGAGCTTAAATATTATATTAGTAAGGTACCTTGATGTGTTTATCAACGTTTCAGGGTCAACGTCGAAGAACGGAGAAGTTTCGGAGGCTTTCGAGCTGAAACCATTGCCTACGATCGTGGCATAATAGGCTATGATCGTGGCAGAAACATGTGAGCCACTATGCCCCATGCCACGATTGTGGCACTTGGGCTACACTCGTGATAGAAAGGGTTGGATGCTGGCGACGATCATGGTAGGCATGACCACGATCGTCGCCTGCATCAGGCAGACACGAAAATAGGTGAAAATGTCTAGTTTCGAAGAACTTTTCAGACCGTTTCGACCCCGAAAGAACCCTAAGGCTGCTAAGGTATTTTAAGAACATAAAGAACAAAAGAGAGGAGCTTTTGCATCTGCCATAATCCCGAACCCTAGAGAGCTTTATTGAGATATTGAGGAAGGAAACAAAGGAAGAAAGACGTGGAGATGAATCCTACACTAAGTACTTCTCGAAACAGGAGGTTTCTCGTCGTTGCTGTCTTCGTCATTCCCTTCCGAGTCTATTTCTGGTTTTATTTCATTCTTTATGATTGTATAGAATTTGAGATAGCCATAGATGATAGATTCGTTGAATGTTGAGTATTTGTCTAAACTTACCTTTGGGAATTTTGTCTTTGATATTAATGAAATTTGATTTATTTTATTTTTATTGAATTATTTGTGACTAAATTTCTGCTCTTCATAATTCAGTAACAAACTGAGAGAGTGGACCGAGTGAAAATCATTAAATTGCGCTAACGAGAGTTAGGTAGTTTAATAGATTAAGCATTGAATCAAATCAATAAAATTATGTAACGAGAGATCGTGCATAGGTTTTTAGTAGGTAATTGGACAAATTCAGAGCTAATTTAGGTTTTGGTTAAATTGTGAATCGAGAGGTTACAATTCCCATAATCTAATTATGGTTTATTAATTAGGGTTAAAGATTATAACTCGAGAGAGAGTAATCCACCCTAGTACCGTCTAGACCTAGTAATTCAATAATTTTATAATCAATTAGGTTTTCATTAAAGTCAAATTAAAATCCCCTTTCTCTCAATTGGTAGTTCCTAGGTGGATTTTTGATTTGGTTGCGCAATTGCTATCTTGTTTATAATTTCGAATTTAATTCTTGAAACTGATTACTTGAATAAATAATTTTCTGTCTTAATTTGTGTATTGTGAATTATTACGAATTTGAGTTAAGCCTTAGGTTTTAGGATTAGATTAGTCCTCCTCATGGGATCGACACCTTAGGTACTACGCAAACGACCCATGCGCTTGCGGAGTTATCAAGTTTTATTATTAAAGCTTTTTTATATAGGAAACCTGCGATCACTATTCGTTAAAGAGAAAAACTTAATCGAGGGATATATTTTTTCACTTTTGTTACATGTTGAAAATTAATCATCACTTTATTTTGTTTATAATGCTACTGTTGTTGTCTTACAATTGCTTAGTATGACCAATTCGGAAGTGGTGTTCTAAGATTGCAAAGGATTGCAATTTGAATTCTAAGTTAATGTATGAGTGCAATAGGGTGTGAAAGGGATTGGAGCACATTTAAATTCATCCGTTCCAATAAAATGAATAGATTGGATCATAGAAGATTGAATGTCTTGGTCTTTGTTTGATACAATTTAAAACTTCGGAAAATGTATGTTATTATCATTATTAAGTTAGATATAATTTCTTATAATTTTTAATAATTTAATTTTATTGTCTACTAGGACTTTTAATAGAACACGTAGTTCTGTAGATCCATTTTATTATTTACTAGGAGTCTTAATAGAACAAGTAGTTCTGTAGATCCAATTTGTCTTGATCATATTAATCTTTTGGCAAATTGGGTTCCTGAGGAACTGAGTTTGATAGATCAAAATGACTTGGAAGATAATCTTGGATGAAAAAGTAACGACATATCATTTGGTGCAATGAATTTAAATGATGGTGATGGTGAGGATTCTCTCAATGATTTTGTACCAAATGAGAATTGAGATCAATGCAATTTGAGCGAATATTCCATTGAATGAAGTTTTAGGTTTTTATTTCTCCTTTTCTTTTAGTTTCACTTATATTTGATGTATATGTTAAATACTATATATGTAATTAATTGTAAATATTTTTGTTTCAAATTTCACTTCTAGTTAGTTCTTCTGTACGAACTCTTATTCTACATTATAATTGTTAGAGAGTCATAAATATTTATTTTCTTTTCATTTGATGTTTTAATGTAATTATTAATTATTATTTATTATATGATGAAATTGTAATATTTTAAATACTTTGTATTGTTTTTAATTTTATGTTTGCATGATAATTAAATGATATTTTTCATATTATTGGGGTTATTATTTATATGTGAATATGTGAAAAATAATATTAATAAAAATAAATAAATTGTTGTTATTTTAAATTTCTATTATTATGATTTTTGAACACATGGTTGATCTAAAATTATAAATTATATAGTATAATATATTGAAGGACTATTTTGCAATTTTAAAAAATTAAGGGACTATTTTATAAATTAAAAAATTATCCAAAACAATACCTAATATTGAACAATATCGATATAATACTGTATCAAAACCAAATTTAGTACTGGTATTGGTACGGTATTCATAACATTGGGCACTATACCAAATCAATTACCATCTGCTAAAGCTTCCCAAGCTTCTTGGCTTGGGCTAATGATGGTTGTTATAGTCTTCTTTAACCTGTTAGCTAAGATCTTGGAAATTTTCTTAGAGACTACATTACAACACATAAATTTTCTATAATCATTCAAGTTAGAGGGGTTAGGAATCTTAGGTACTAAGCACTTGTAGGTTTTGTTTAGTTTAGTGACCATAGTTTTAATTTTAAAGAATTCCAAGATTGAGTTTGAGACTATAGTACTTGTTAAATCCTAAGTAATCTAGAAGAACCTTGCATTATACCAATCTATACCAAACGTTTTGTTTGGGTGAAAGGAGAAAATGGTACTTTTGATTTCATCCAGTGTGACCTGATTTGTTATTTTAGTGAAGAGGTTAGTAGGAACGGAGTCATCAATGGAGTTTCTGAGTGACTCAAGTAAAGGTTCAACTTCCTTGCTTATCCCTAGTAACTTTCTGAATTGATAAGCTCCTTTAGTGTCTTTTGATTTTATATTTCCTTTCCCTCAAAATTAAGAAAAGAAATAATTCTGCATCTATTTCTTTTTGCTTGAATGATATTGTAAAATAATCTAGGGTTTCTATCCCTATCCATCAACCATGAAATTTTGTATTTTTGCCTCAACTTGGAGCTATAAAGTTCTAAAACATTAAAAAAAAATTTCAGATCCACCAGTTCTTAATTCTTGATTGAAGGGTCAAAGAAATTCTAAGCAAGTGTAACTTGGCATCTATTAAGAGATTCAAAGTCCACTTTTTGATGTTATTTCTTAGACATAAATTACAAAGACGTGTGATTTATCTAGTTTAACCGTAATTATAAATACTTGTACTACGTTTAACCTATATATCTTTTGGTAGCCATTTGGAGCTATTTTGGCTTAATTTTTATATTTTTTTCCTTAGCATTGAAGGAAGAGTTAGAGCAAGATTGGAGGAGCTAGTGACATCTACTTTACTTTTGAACTTTTGCTCTTCTCTATATTGATAATTATTTTTTTATGTTTTGTTTTCATTATGTTTAATGACTAGGAATCTGAGAATTATTAAAGGAGCAAGATTTTCAATTACTGTTTTCATTATTTCAAGGATGGTTTTAGACTAATATATTGTATATCTAAATTATATGACCTTAATGAATTTTTATATGCTTTGATTTCAATTTTTCAATAAAGTTTTTTTGTGTTTGAGATTTATATGTGCTAATTTTAATATGATTATATACAAGTGCTAGATTAAATTTGTTCAAATTTATACATAAACGTAGTTTAAAGAACCTATGTATAGATTGACTTAGACATATATTTTAAGGAGTCAATAAGGATCTTGTTTTGTTTAGAATTTAAAATTTCGTTAATGAGAATAAGGTTTAATGGTACAATAGTGGAGAGTGAAGTCTCCTACAAGCTAGTCAAAACAACAACATTTAAGCAGTGTAATAACAAGAAATAGCAACATTGCAGACAATTTAGGCAGCTATAATGAATTGACAACATTTTGTAATAGGGGTAAAGCCACTCTCCATCCATTTAATGCATCTTCAAAATTTTACTCGATTAGTGTTGATGTCTCTGGAGTCTTTGAGGTTTTGAGGGATACACTTAAGGATTGCTTGGAATCTAGGCATACAGAATCACTTTTAGTCCAGGTAAGAGGTGAGCCCTTTTTGATTCTTCTGTAGATTTCCATTTTCGTTACTAATTTTTGACTTCTCGTTGGAAACTAGGGGCTTGGTTGTGGAGAGATTGCTCCGAACTTTTTCCTTTGTTGATATCTACATGTGAGTCTTCTCCTTTTTTAATTTCTTACTTCATTGCCTTTTTGAATTGATTATTGCTTTACATCTGCTGGAGTTGCTATGAAAGTATGAATTATGAATGTATGTACCTTAATACATTTCCCTATTCTTGTTTGTTGACTAGGCCTAAATCTCCCAGTGTACCATATGGTAAAGAAATTATTGGTGGGCTATGTTGAGTAAGATAACTCATAACAATAATTATACCGCCACTATTTATTTTAAAAGTAATTTATGAGGTACCGTATGGTACCAATTCTAATGGTTGGTTTATTTTCAATATAAAAACTAAAAAAAACTTATTGCCACCACTGTCTAATGTTTAAGAAAAAAGAAAATGGAAAATGGACACTTTTATATTATGAGCTTTAACTTGAAAAAGCATTTCGAAATAATATTTCACATAAATAGAAATTATGCTCTACAAAATGTTACTTATTATTAGATTTTATGATGTATGAATAAATTTTTATGGCAATTACGTTCTATGAGCTTCTTTATTGTATGGGAATGTTTCAATTATGTTGTTACGAAAAGTTTAATTTTCATTAAAATTATTGACACTCATTGAGCTCGTTTAGCTCACCCTTATTTTTATGTTTTAAATAAATCACCCTAGGTATGCGTACAAATGCTACGATAGCTAGGATCCCACCATAGAATTAGTTGTATCATCGAGTAGGGCTGTGCTTGTGTCATTTTTGCTATATATGTTTTTTCATGAAATTGGCTTAGTTATATATGGTTTAAATTATTTTAGAAAGGGTTTAAACGTATGATCTTGTAATATTTTTGGGATTGTAAAATGTTAAGAATTATTTGTTTGTGGTTGCTTGTGATGTGGATATAAGGTCCCACTCCAGAAGTTGAGATGATATATGAAATAATATAAGTGTTTTAAATCATGTTATATAGGTCTTTGAAATTTGGGAATCTTAGAAAAGTAGTTGTTAAGCTGTCAGATTTTTATAAAAAAATTTCCCACTATTTTCTGCACTTTTAGCTTTTAAAGTATAAAAGGTTTTTAACAGTTGAATGGCTTAGCTTTGCAGGAACCCTTCAGTTGAGTTAGATATCGATTGAAGGGCTACCATAGGGTCACCGGAAGGGCTCCACTCTGGTTCCAGAGGGGGAACTCGGAGATGGGTCCTTTCGTTTTCTAACTTTTCTTTGATTTATGATGTAAATGTTTATTCCTTTTAAGAGTTTACCAATTTCAATTTTCCAAAAAAAAAAGAATGCTATCAATCTTTTGTTAAGAACCTATTGATCTATTATTTTACCACAAGCATACAACATTTCTATAGTTAACATAAGCAAGTATAAGTTGATCCCATAAGCAATATTGGTTAACTACCCACAAACTTATCAAGATAAATCAACTATTATAAATGATTGGATAAAAAATAAAACAAATAACAAATTTAAATACTATTGTAAAGCAGTGATTAAGATTATATCAATCTATGAATTAACTAGATGTAGTCTGGGTTCCCTTAAGACTTTACAATATTCAATTTGACCTTTGATTAATGAATTATTCTAACTTCTTGAGCCAATAAGAGTTCTCGACTTAGACTATATTCTCTTTCGAGAAAATAATCCATATTCAATTACTAATCAATAGAAATCCATTTTGAATATAGACAATCTAAAAATACTTGATTTTAATTTATGAACTTTGTTGACAAGTTTTACCCTAACCTACGAAGATCTTGTGACTTTCTCTCGAGTAGCTTATGTTTAGCCGTCTTTATTCACACTGTTAGCTAAACATACATCTCATCTATCGAATCTTGATGTATGAATCAAATTATAAATTTTCTATTTTTTGCTCCTTTAATTCAATCAAAATATATCATAGGCTAATTTATTCCTACCTAAATCTATGTCCCTATTAGTTAATAATCACATAAAGAATGTCAATATGAAAATTATAAAGAAAACAAGATAAAGAAATCTTGTTCTTGAATCTTGGAATCTTCAAAGAGTTGTTAAATTCTTCCTTTATATTTAAAGAATGGTGAATTCTTAATCAAGAATAATGCAAAATAGTTTTAAAGTGACTTTAGGATGTTTCATAGCTAAATAATCTTCTTTTTTCTGCCTCTTCTTTTCTTTAAAATTCAAAAACCTAATCATGCACTCGATGAATTCTCTCAAAAATAATAATGTCAACACTGGTGCATATACAATTGTGTAGTGTATCGTTTTCTTCATCCAAAGGGACAACGTGGGGCGAATGGGGTTTACTATAGAAATAGAGGCAACCATATTTTGACATGGCCCTTAAATAAAAATAGTTCATCCTATATGAGGAATGCTAATAAATAAAAGTAATGATTTAATAGTTTATTTTATAACAGTAATAAATTTTTTCTCATAGTTTGTGCTTTCTTTTCAACTGTAATCTTAATTACAAATTTTGTTCCCTTTTTTTATCATCAAGATTTATTAAGCTTGCTTTTAAATGCAGACCCATTTGATATTGATAAGTATATGGCAACATGGTCTATAAGTTTAGTTTAAGAACAAATTTTGTTTTTATTTTCACAAATTTATTTAATTCTTTTTACATAGCAATACGCCATTTATTGGCCTGCATATGATCTTTTCCACAATTCTAAATAAGATGACAAGATTTCCTCCTAAGTTGAAGAGACCAAGGGAACTTAATTTGTTATAGAAATCACTACATTATATTCACTAGTAGTGACTTTTTCGCTAATTAGTTTCAAGAAGCTTTTCCCTTTATTCTGCAGAGTTTTCTATTAATATAACGTTAATATTTTGGTCTCGATCAAGCTTTGTTATTCATTTAATCTTTTTAGGCTTAAGGTATCTAATAGCTTTTACTTACTTCAAACTTAATATAAATCCTAGCATAGCCAATGCAATTAGAAGCATATGTGTTTTCATAAATTTAAAATAGTTTACAATGAAAGTGGCTAGATAACTATACTAATCGTGGATCAATAATAGAAGGGAATCTTTTGAAAGTGAACCCAAATTGGACCTAATTTCATTACAACTTTATCCAAGGTCATACGAGGTTTCCATTACCTTAAAAGAATTAATTTAACATTCATAAACTAGGGCCATTGCTCCAAAAGTTTAGTAACATTGGTCTAATTATTGAATATGAGCATAAAATAAGTTTTATTCATGGATGAGTAGCTTCTCCAAGTCAATTTTGGACCATCTAAAATTGCTCAAGGCTTTCATTTGAGGGTAGGATGGTCTTTTATCAAAAAAGTAGCAAAATAGGATGTTAGACCTTTTTTTTGTCACTAGTTTAGAGCTTTGAGTGGTGGGGAAGCCACTAGGGGATCTCCTTCATTAAGAGAGATGAATTTCATCTTAGTTTAAGGTTAATAATGTTGGAGTTATGTAAATATAGTACCCTAGAAAGCAAGTGTATTTACTTATAACTTAACTTTCTTCCAGTTACAGTTTTGTAATGAAAATATTTATTATTAATAAAAATAAAAGAGTGGTTTCTATGAGCATTATATATCTAGTCATAAGGTATCGAGATTCTTTTGTAAGTAATATACATATACATAGAGATGTATGGAAAACATGTATATTATAAGAATCTAAAATAATGGATTCACAGTTGAATAATCAAGTTGGTTGCTTGATTATGGTTTAGACTGTAGTGTTGGGATTTATCTCCATATAAGTAAAGGAGTTTACTTTGAGGGAATGATGAGTTTCATCTCATGATAGTAGTTGACTATTGATAATGGCACTATTAAATGAATCTGGAATCAAGTATGTTTTAAGAATAAAGTGGGTCGTTACTTTAATCTTAAAACATACAACTTGAGCATTCGTTTATTATGGACTACAATCTTGATGAGTGCTGAACTCATATATGTTTCATTATAATTCTTGATATGATCGGAATGGATTTTTACAGAGTATTAATCTAGTGTCTGCATGTTAGAATTATTAATTGAAACATGTATCAGGGAACATTCACTCAAATAGAGTTTATAGTGATATCATCACTTCTAGATGTTTATGGAAATTAGTGATTAAACTGGCGCCAGTAGTTTGATGGACTAGCTGCCCATCAAGTCTTAACACCAAGATGAGATCTTGTGTATTAATCACCATATAGAGTAAAAGGGGATATCTAGAAGGAAAAACCAATATAAGGGCAAAACAGTAATTTTACCTTTTATTATGCGGATGGTTATAATAAGGTTCATAATAGGATTTGCAATTGGACATCTTATTTGAAATATGTGTTCTCATAATATTTAATAATTCAAGAGTTCGACTAATTGTCTTTAGTGGAATGACATTTAGTTAATAAGCTAGAATTAATTATAATAAGATTAAATTAATTATGGGCTTATTGGAGCTTGAATTATCTAAGTCCAATATAATTCCCCACTTGGCTTCTAGGAGGGTTATCAAGTAAAGCAAGAAATACAAATAGAGATTTTAAAGCCTATGATTGAATGTTAGGCTTATACTAATTAATTGTTAATTAGAAGCCCAATTGAACATTTAGAAGTGGGCTAGGTTTTGGTTTAATTTGATTAATTAGATTAATTAAATTAAAACTAAGTTATTTAAGATAAATGGAGTAGAATTTCGTTTTTAATGGACTAAATGTGCAGCTGCACATGTAGTATTGATTCGCTATATTAAAGATGGTTTTAACATGTTTTATCATCATTAAATGGAGTAATGACCTTATCATTAAATGGAGTAATGACCTTATCATTAAATGGTTTAATGGTAGTCTTTTATTGATAGCATGTAACTTATTAGCATTCATTACATTAAATAAGAAAGAGGTGCATTATGATGGACCATCTTCCTTCTTTCATCACAAAACCGAAATTGATATGTCTCATTTAGGTTAATTGTCTTTTCATATAGCCATCTTAAAGACAAATGAAAAGAGTCTCATTTATTGGCTTCTTTATGAATGATTAAAGAATGAAGTGATGCATTTGATGCAAATCTCTTCTTTCTTTTGATGAAAACCGAAATTGAGAAGGTGTAAGAAGGGGTTCTTGCATTTTTGACTCTCTCTCTCCTATCTTGCATGGTATATACGAAAATTGCATGAGAAGTGTCTCAAAAATTGGCTTTTTTCTTATAAGGAAAAATCTCTTCAAGTTTTCTTCTCCTTTCCCACTAAAGGATCTTGTTAACCAAGTTGTCCAAGAAGAACAAGTGGTAGATCGATTGGTTAAGGATACAATATCGAGAAGAGGATACAATAACGAGAAGAGGATATATCTCCTAAGAGAGGATACATTGCTGGGGATAGGATAGCACAACGAGGAGTTAAAGCTGTAGCGAAGGAGTCGGTAATATAATTTCTACCACCTTGTTCTTATGTTTATTATCCTTATACCGTATCATGTATGGCTATGCATGTTGATTTGGTTATATTGCTTCCGTTGCAATTTTGATTTCTAAAAAGTTTTGAAATCTATCGTTTTATCCAAATCACGTATACTTTATTTTTTCGATCCAATAATTGGTATTAGAGACAGGTTTATTATGCATGATTTTAGTTCTTATATATGTTTCATGGGTTGGCAATCATTTTTTGTATGCTGCATTCTTTTATGTGATAGAAATATATATGGTGTATGTTCTACTCTTTTGGTTGTCCATAGATTCTAAAGTTACCTTGTAAGTTATGTTCTTTTGATTGTAACAAGGAGGGTGGCCTATCATTGTCATGTTTCCTCCTTAGATTCATCTTTATGTTTTCTTTGATTATGTAATGTACAAAATCATGTAATGATAAAGATGAAGAAGCCATGGATGAAGAAATGAAGAGGTAAGGTTTCGGTTTTGCTGAAAGTGTATTAGCAAAGTTTTGATTGTTAGAAAACCAAACTGCTAGCAAATTTTGTATTTACAAATTTTTAGTTTTATGTCACAAGTAGTTTCGATTTTGATTAAAAACAAGAGCTTCTTTTTTTTGTTTCATATGGACAAATTTCAATTTTCATGAAAAGCTAATGCTGGAATTTTTTTTTTCAAAGTGAAAAATTCGTTTTTATGAAAATCAAAACTTTACTGTAAAAGAAAAGCCATTACACACTTTTTACCTAGTGGGCCGGGTCATGTGAGCGAAGAGTTCGAAGCGGAAGATCCAAGTCCAATAAGAAATTGTTGGGCTTAAAAGGCTTGTAATTTTATTTATGTTTCTAGGATGGACAATCAAAAGTGGCTTATAAGTTCATGTGATGAATGGATAAATGAATGCAAATATTATGTGATTGCATGTCATTTAGAAAATTGCCAACCCTAGGCATTGCCATGCATTCATTATGTATGAGATATATAATGAAATAATATAAGATGGATAATAAATTGCATCTAGACAAGATGGTATTTATTAGAACTTAAAGCCCAAAAAGATTGAGTGGGAGAGGATGCTAATGTGAGAGTCCACGGTCCATATGATGGCCCATTTGCATGTGGTGAAGTGTTACTCCCCACCGGAGGGCATGAATCCTAGATCTTGCATGGTTTCGGTCTCCTTAAGGGTAAGTCCATTTAGTAGTAGCAAATGTGAACTCCTACCAAGGCATGGTTTGTAAGTACCTTTAGTGGATGAATTAAATGGTTACACACTAAACATATTTTATTAATAACCTGCCCACCGTAGCTCTGTTGGTAAAAGTAAGGACCAAATTGTGACGCTTCTTTAAAAGTTAAGCGTGAAGATGCTTGATAGCTTTTTTAGTGGGAGGGTCCCAGTTTTTCTTTTAATAGATAAGCTGGCCCACCGTCACTTAGTCTATTATAGATAAGAAAAATAACCATCGTATAAAGATTTAATTGTTTTTTAAGTTTTGTTAAATCTATTATCATGCATACATGCATCATGATTTTATACTAAGTTCCAATATTATTGACTAGTATGCTCATGTTTTAATAATTTATATTTTCAGACATAATCGCCACAAAACGAATCCACCTACTTTGATCTTGAAAAATAACAAATTGGAAAATGGAGAGAATTTTAACGAATGAAGACATAACCTAGACATTGTTCTTCAATATGAATGAATTTTATGGGTATTAACTGAAAATGAGCTTGCACCTCCGGGTGCAAATTCAACTCTTGAGCAAGTTTAACAACATGAATGATGGCAGAATGCTGATAAAACTACTAAGTGTTATAGTTTAGCTTCTGTCAGTGGCATGTTTCAAATGCAAATTGCTTGTATGAAAACTTCTAGTGCAATGGTTTATCACCTACATGAGATGGTTGGTGTAAGGACTAAATCTGCAAAGTTGAAATCTATCCAAACCTTTAACAATCTCAGACAAAAACCTGGTAAACCGGTGCAGGATTACATGGTTTAGGTAATCTCTGCAATCACTGAGGCTGAGATGCTCAGGGTGGACATGAATGAGGATACACAGATGATTATGATCATCAATAACTTAAACTCTTCTTTTTAGCAGTTTAAGTTGGACTATGACCTCAACAGCAAGGATTACACCTTAAGTGAGTTGATAAATACCCTCCAGAGCACAGAGGAGTTATTGAATATCAAGGCTCATGGGATAAAAGCTAATGTAGCATCTTCTTTTAAGCCCAAGGGTAAGGGCAAGCAAATGAAGAAGGGCAATGAAAAAGAAGGCCCAAACAGGGGTCAAGACTTAACCTATGAAAAAGAAGGTCAAAGAGAAAATGAAGGGAAAGTGTTTCCACTGTGATGATATGGGCCATTGGAAAAGAAACCGTCCCTCTACCTTGAGTCCCTCAAAACCAAACAAGGTATGGGTTTCCTAAGTTTATTAGGAACCAAAAATGTGGCAGATTTATCTGATTCTTGGATATTAAATTCAAGAGCCACTAACCATGTTTGCAATTCTTTGCAGGGGTTCCAGCAAAGGAAAAGACTACCTAAGGGCCAGTTTTAAGTCAAGATAGTATATGGATCCTATGTTTCAGCAGAAGTAGTGGGAGTAGTTATCTTAGATTTTTTTAGTGGTCATAGGTTATATTTAGAGGATGTTTACTACATGCCAATGATTGTAAGGAACATGATTTCTATTTTTTGTTTAATAAATTTTGGTTATTCCTTATATTTTGAAAATGTTGTTTCAATATATGAGAATAAGGATTTTATCTGTAATGCAACAATTAAACAGGGATTGTTCTTTATAGAACCTATGACAGGCTCACTAAACACCACAGAATTGATAAAACCAAAACAATCCAATGTCTCTAGCATTAATTCAAAACATCTGTAGCACTTAAGAATGGGTCATATCAATAAGAAAAGACTTGATAGGTTAGTGAAGGATGGGATTCTTACGGGCTTGGATAATGATCCATTACCCATCGGTGAATCTTGTATTAAAGGAAAAATGACGAAGGCCTCATTTCCTTCTAAAGGAAATAGATCTGAATCTACATTAGACCTGGTACATACAGATGTGTGTGGGCCTATAAACGTACAAACTAGAGAAGGTTATGAATACTTCATAACCTTTACAGATGATTACTTAAGAAATGGTTATTTGTATTTGATGCATAAAAAGAGTGAATCCTTTGAAAAGTTCAAAGAATTCAAAGCTGAAGCTGAGAAG
>JANQAP020029893.1:0-10384 GCA_026874005.2 Erythroxylum coriaceum | reverse complement strand
GAATTTAATTTGATTTGTTAAACTTCCAATATTATTGAACTGTTTATGAGTTGTTTCTAGATTCCGGACCTGAGGTCTGAGGAGTTTAATAGTTAGGCATATATTGGAAGTTTTTGATTTGATATGAATTGCTGAATGACATTTGATTCTCAACAAAAGTTGAATGCTAGACTTAGGTTCGGTGACTGTGAAAAACTTTGTCTGAGCATTTGTATAAGATTGTGATAGATGACATATTCAGTATTTGATGCATTTCATAAAATACATGCTCAGATAAAGGCGTTGTGACTTGAGTAGCCAATTTGAAGTGCTTCCACGTAGAGCTTTGCTCCATGATATATGTTATGCACGTAGAGCTATGCTCCGTAATTCTGTTCTGACTAAGCCCTATAGACCAATCTTTGTATAATTATGTGATAGGCACTCAATCACAACAATAAGAATGAATGTGAGTCTTATGCATATAGCGTTCATATAAGATTGAAATTCATAAATGATTTGCAAAGCTGTAATAAGTGACCATATGTTATGCCATGATGTATGAGTATCTGAAAAATAATTATATGTTCTGAATGAATATCTGTGATATATGTGATGTGTATATGTAATCTGGTGAATTCATCAATGATGGTTCACTCATTGAGTTTGCAAAACTCATCAAAAATTGCAATGTGACTTTTTAAGTACGAGACAGGAGACCAAGTTCCTTAGTCAGGACTTAAGGAATCTTTTGGATAGAGAAATGGCTCAGAGGTCTGTCAGCTGACATTAGAAGTGGTATAGTTTTTGTTAGTTTTGAAGTTTTGCTAGAACCTGTATAAGGTGTTGTAAATATTTGTTTGATGGAAACAGTGTAAGCTTTATGAATGAATGAAGTGAATGGTTTAAAAATTTAGTGACTTTTCGAGTATGTTAGATGATGCTATGTGTAAGTTGGATTTGTTATTGCTCCAACATACAATTTTCATAGGGTATGTACTTGAATGTCCTTTGGGTATTCGGGTATTTACCTTGTGTTAGTGGGATGTTGCATTAGTTCTTTTAGTGACAATGAAGAAGATAACAAAATGAAAGTAGCAAGTGGAAGATGAGAGCAAGTTTCAACGTTGATAGGGTGAGAGTGAGTGTCATGGAGATGAAGAAGATAATGAAGAAGATGAAGAAGGTCACCAAGAGAAAAAGAAAGCAAGAGACCAAAACAATTAAAATGGTCTTTGATTTGGGAGAAAGATCGTAGGTGAATGAATGGCATGGCAAGTCACACTTGTCACTTGCCACATGTCCATTTTCTATGTTTCTCCATTTAGTTCTCTTATTTAACTAGTCCATTTATCTCCAATTTCTACTCCAATTGTCTCCCAATTTTCTATGACCTTTGTCATTAAATCTTAATGTTACTTATCAAAAATTTCTACTGCCATTTGATAATTATTTTTACTACTATTTATCAATTAGTCTGCCACTTGACATTTTTTCTAGTCCAAAATAACTCATAATTATTAGAAATTTTTCTAAAATTTCACCAAAATTTTTAAATCAATAACATAGTTTATCAAATCAATTTTTAACACAAAACATTTACTAATATAGTTCATCAAATCAATTTTCAACACAAAACATTTACTATTCACGTCATAATCACATTAGAATCATTTATACCCAGAAAATGTCAAATAAGTGCACGAACATTCATTGCAATGTGTGCAAAACAATCAAATTCATATGTGTATATGCTAATAATATGCATGAACATGAAATGCATTTTCTAACTTCTCCTTGCTATCCCTCATTTTCAGAAATATAAGGTTCCAACCCTTAATATGGAAACGGGATGTTACAATTCTCCCCCTCTTAATAAATTTCATCCTCGAAATTCTTAACTGATTGTTCAAATAAGCAGGAGTATTGTTTTCTCATATACTCCTCCGTTTCCCATGTAACTTTTTCACTCGAATGATTTCTTCCAAAAGACTATAGCTAGAGGAATCACTCGGCTTTTCGATTGCTTATTCAAATACCGCACTATCTTAACTAGTTTCTCAATATATATATCAAATTACTCGCAATTTCACTTCCTATGTCAATAACATATATTTCAAATCATATCGATATCTCCTAACATACTCATGTAACATAATGTGAATCTGATATATCTTTGTTGGTAAGACTAACTTAAGTCAATGGTCCTATGCTCTCAATAACTTCATATGGACTAATACAATTCGGGCCTAGTTTACCATTTTTAACAAACTTTAGCATACCTTGCCAAGGTGGTACTTTTGAGAAACACTTTATCTATCTCTTTATAGTCCATATTTGCGATGTTGATCCACCTAACTCGTTTATCTTTCTTGAATCACTTAATCTCTATTACAGATCAATTTTACTTATCAACAAAATCTCCAATCAATTCTAGCCTTCAACTATTTTTGGGCCTTATTCATCCCAATATAAAGGTGAACGACTCTTTTTGTTGTATAATGCCTTATACGGTGTCCTACCGATACTGCTGTGATAATAATTTTCATAATCGAATTCAATCAAAACTGTATATTGATCTCATGTTTCTAAGAACTCCAAAATATAAGTTCAGAACATATCTCCAACAGTTAAGGCTGTTGGCAAATCAAACATTTAGTTATGCCTTCCGTCACTTACTTCTTCATCCTTGGCCGCTAAATGTTGTTTCAACATATTATACCAGGATGTATAACATGGGCTACTATGTGTGTTGCATCAAAATTCTCTTTTCTCAATCATCTATATCAAGTACACATACTCCTTACTTCAATCACGACGTATCATTTTCCAATTCAACTCAAAATTCATTTTCATTTTCAATTTCTCAATAAGATTCACTAATTCTGGATCCTCAATTTGGGCTTTTCTAATCCTGTCATTTAAAACTGATCTTAAATTCAATGGAGCTAAGAATACTTCATTTTTCCCCAAACTCAACTCAACATTCAATGCTCTTTTTTTCATTAGGTTTGGTAACCTCAATATCTGAATTCATGCTCCATTACTATTGGATTTTTTACTCAATGCATCGGATCAAACACTAGCTTTATCGGATAATACCCAATTGTATAATCATAGTTTTTAAGTAACTCTACTCATTGTCTTTATCTCGTGTTCAATTCTTTCTAACTCAATAATCATCTCAAACTATAATGATCTGTATATATCCAAAATGATTCACCATACATATAATATCTCCAAATTTTCAAAACAATTTCGATTGCAACAAGTTCAAAGTCATATGCTAAATAGTTTAAACTCATGAGGCCTTAACTATCTCGATGCATATATGTAATCACTTTACGATGCTGCATCAGATTACATCCTAATCTTTAGTGTGAAACATCATTATATACTACGTAATCTCCGAATCTAGATGGAATAGCTAACACCGGTGTTGTAATTAGTCGGTGTTTTAATTTTTTAAAACTCTTTTTACATTGATAAGTCCATCTGAATAATATATTCTTCCTTAGAAGTTTTGTCAAAGGGCTGAGATCGGTAAAAACCCCTTAACAACCTCTGGTAGTATCCAATATACAGCTAGTTCAAGAAAACTCTGGATCTTATATATATTCCTCGGAGTTTCTCACTTCATCATTACCTCTATTTTCTTTAGGGTCTACCAATATGCCCTGTTCATATACTATATGACCTAACATATTAGTTGATCAAGCTAAGATTCACTCTTACTGAACTTGGCATATAATTGTTTCTCCCTCATGATATGTAAGATTAACCTCAAGTGTTCAAATTGTTTCTCTTTACTATTCGAATATACTCAAAATATCATCTATGATCACAGTCACTAATTGATCCAAACAAGGTATTCATTATGTCATGAATACTGCCGGGGACATTTATCAACCCAAATAGATATCGTAATTAACTCAAAATGCCCATAAATATTTCTTGAAATTCTTAAGTAACTAATTCGTCAATTAGGGTAATGATATCTCATGTTTTTCTCAGTCTCCGAATTGACTTCTTTTTTCGAATGATTTTCTCCTTTCATTCAATTTCCTCTGATTTCTCATCGACTTATTCTAATGTCAAATCATTGCTACTAGTTTCTTCACACATTTCTAATCATTTACAAGTCTCAATTTATCTGAACACAAACGTCAAACCTAACTTGTACCTTCTGGATATACAAATATAAAGCACATTGTGGACCTAAGTTCCTTTAGCAATATTAATAGCGATAGCAATAACATTATCTCCAATTCATGAACCTAATAACGTAGTTGGGTTGTTTTACATCAACAAAATACATACATTATCTATAGCATATTCAACTTCTTATGCCTGAATCTCAGTTAGAAATGGGACCCCAATATTCACTTCTGATTCAGTCAATATTCATTCATTCCTTGAAATGAAACATTTAACTTACATGATACAATTCGATGAAAGTCTCTATCAAAAGAAGGTTTATCCCCTCAATCAGTTGTACTCTTTACCTACTCTTTATCAGTCAACTATATTCTTTATTATTTTTCAGTCATTCTTAATACCTCAATAAAATTGATTTCAACTATTCATAACATCTTAATAAGATCAATTTCTATCATACTTTATATGATCAGAATACTCTTTATAATAAAGCTCAGTGAAACAGTAGGCCTATTCATGTACTTTTATACCTTGGTATGTTCCATCAAGATCATTACATCTTATCTAAAGATGTATTTTCGACAAGTCACCTATTAATATCTTACGTTAAGGATACCTTAATATCAATTGACAACACTTCTCCTTTTATGCCAACCCACAATAGTGGTAGACCTTTCCACGATCGTGACAGAACCAAATAATCTCAGTCACGATCGTAGGGACTATGCCACGATCGTGCCCTATTTCTTCTTCCTCGAATTCATCACATATAGTAACATAATTTGTACTCTCAATCTATTCCCAATTGATCATTATAAACGCTTTCATATGCTATTCTAATTCATGTCAGAATTTTAACTATGGAAACTATGACTTAAGGGCATTCAATAAGTTATGGATCACTTCCTATACCATTTCCAAGCATATAATACTTATGTGCTTAATAAAATCATTTGTCATAGTAATCACTTTATCGGATATGCACTTACAATAACAAATCAACTTAACCTTGAGAACTTCTACATATCTCATTGTCAATTATTTCTTTTCACAGTCATCTTTTATTTCATCTTACATATATACGTTCTCAATCAATTTAAAATTATAGAGGCATAACCTCCATGAAGTTCTGATCTCAATTCCACTGATATATTCTTATGCTAAATCATAACTCTTATCACATTAATCAAATATCCATTTCAATTTCAAGTTACACCTCTCAATATCATAGTAAAATTTTGTTTTCTTTTAACTTTGGTTATACACTTTAAATCTCATCATTTCTACTTGTATCTCTATTTTCCTCAATCAATCCATGACAATGTATTCACATCTATATCAAATTTAAGGATATATCGTCGTAGTACAATATTGATATCATATTCGATGACACATTCACAAATACAAATGCATTGAATCTTTGTCTATGATATCAAACCATATACTATTTCTCATTTCTAGATATCCATAAACTTTCATTTTCTCACATTCTGACAAATCATCATTCTTCTCACTAGTTCTATCAGCTCAAACTCTTAACGAATGTTCATGCATATGACTCATGTAAGTGCAACTCAGACTAGGGATCAGTTTCTACTGCCTGCTATGACATGTCTAAAATGTATGTAACTTGACATATATTTCAAAAAATGCCTATGTAAGACACTAAGCCTGGGCACTGATACCAACTCTGTAGCACCTCAACTCTCATAGGGCATATTCCAAACATACTACTGGTATTCAAGAGCATACTCTACGAGGGTGGCATGCTAAAATAGTCAAACAATCGTACTCATTACAAATTTTTCACGCACCATACGCATTTCATAAAAACCAATAATCATTTATGACTCATTTTATTGATAACATAACTAATTACAATTTTTATTACACTCATTGATCAATCTCATTTACAAACCTTTCCAATTTGGAAAGTCATTACAAAACAGAACTTTTTAGATACGCATGGTACAATATTTGTGGAATGCATTCATTAATACAAAAATAATGGAAAACATATGTAGACGCGAACTGATCTCGACCTCTATCTCTTATTCGATTTCAGCGGCTATATTCCAGTTTGTCTAACTGGTAACTCCTCTGAGCCTGAAAAATAACGTTGCAATTTTAGTGAGTTTTGCGAACTCGGTGAGCAGACCATCCTCGATGGATTACTCATATCACATAACACAACAGTTCATACTTCAAATTCACATACAATTCATGTCATCATATAATGCACATCATCTCACTACTAATCATATAGCTTCATATAACACTTTGATAACTTATTTCACATTTCACATTCAGAGTAGTCGAACAGATCATTTCGATCATTTAAAGCATACATATCAATTATATATGCAATGCTTGTGAGACTCACTTCCAATTGTTATTGTTGTGATTAAGTGCTTGTAATTGTCCCGTATCCATTGTGGATACTGGGCTTATTAATAACTGTCCCTTATCTGTTGAGGATACAGAGCTCATTATACATAGTGAACTTTTGGCTCTTAATCACTTTTTGAGCTTTAAGCTCTTTTTTAGTGGCTACTCTGGTCACAACAGCCTTTATCTGTTCATGTATTCATGTAATGAAATGCAACACATTCACATATATATCAATTAGTCACTTTTGTTCAAATTTCACATACATATTCACATTCACGTTTTTCATCGGATTGATGTCCGACATTCAACAAATATGTTGAGAATCACTTATTTCGGTCCAATTCACATACAATGAGCACTTTCAATTCATTCACATTTATCAAACTCCTCATATTATAAATGTCCGGAATTGTCATATTCACATTCACATCAATCATAATTCAATACAGAAATTTAAACAGAACAATCATTTAAAGTAAGACCATCTAGGTCAACTCACAGTACGCTCCAGATTAGCATTAGCTTCCATGATCCGGAAGCATCTGGATGCTGACGATCAGTCATGTGTATTAACATCATGCAATACACACATTGTACACGCATTACTAATTGCACAATCACATAAACAGTCAATTGTACACATATGTATATGTGTAATGTATAATGCAAGCTCAATTTGACTATTCCTGGTATGTTTCCTTAATCACATCTCTTGATCATTCAAACATCATCATTTATATATGTCTAGCTTATTCTTAGGTTTACACCTCAAGAACACTTGGTTATTCTAATATCATAAATCAATCATTCGTCATTTCTTTTCTAACATTATATAATCACATAACATTCAATTCTCATTCACCTTTAATTAATACTCATCATTCATCTTAATGGAATCACATTAGCCATCATAGGTTCACCTTCATTCCCATAACATCTCAAAATTCCAGATTTGAACAGTTGATATATAATAATTCATTCTTACATTATATCCTCAATCATCACCTTAAACATATCACTCATTTAATCACTTATTCCATCATCAAATTAAGCTCATTTTAATCTTCATTCAAGCCTAAAAGCATCATAGGAAAGCACCCAACCATTTGTTGTTCCAAACCACACATAAAAGAAGCATAGTTTACCTAAAACCCATTCCCACGATCATGGACAACTTCCCACGATGGTGGGTTTTATTGGCAAAAACTTTCACCCTTCATTTGGTAGTCCCAAGATCATGGATATATTCCCACGATCATGGGATGCTTATGTCTGAAATTCCCAGCAGTTTTCTTCCCATTTTCTAACTTTTCCAACTCTATTTTTAGTTCAATTTTGTATGACCGTTATGACCTAGAAAATGAAGTATTTGGGAAACACCTTCTTCTAAACAAATGTTCCTATATATCTTAAGTTTTTAACTAAATATAGATAATGTAGTTTGGTTCAGTATTCTGCGAGTTATACCCAAAATACTAAAGACTATTGTCAAATTGCAATAGCACCTAATACTCAATTTCATGCTAAATTTCAAAACTCTTAAGAACATAACTAAATTTCAATTCCTTCATGAAAATTGTAGCCATATGTCTCTAGTTTAATCTAAATTAAAAATCATCCCATTTGGACATCTACAGATCAAGATATGGCCAAAATATAAAGGCTTATTCAGTGAAAACACTCCATCTAACATATTCCAGCACACTTCATCATCATTTTCATCCTAGTTCATCTCTATTGCTTAGTCTATCATTTCTAGCTTATGTCCTCATTATTTCCTCTTCATTCCTACTTCCATCTCAATATAAATCACAAACAAATCAAAATCTATGATTGATCATAAACACCAAAGTTCATGCATTCATACTCATATTTAGATCTTCATTAAGAAGAATAAAACAACAATACTAAAATTGGTAATTCTCTCCCTCAACCACAGTGTAAGATATAAAGATCATCTTATTTTTTCCATCATGAAAAAAACGAATATCTTAAGAAAAACATTTATCTATAATCATGGTTTTCGATGTATGTAAGTTTTAATTGATTAACCTCAATAATTTGCAAGCATATGGGTCATTTGCGTAGTACCTAAGGTGTCGATTCCACAAGGAGGGATAATCTAATCCTAAAATCTAAGGCCAAAACAAATCGTAGCAATTCAAATGTAACGAAACTAAAACAAGAATACAATTCAATCTAGTAATTCAATTCAAAAATCAATCACGAAATATTAACATTTTAGCAATTGCAACGACACTCAAGAATCAACCTAAGGAACTACCAATTAAGAGAACAGGAAATTTTACCTATCTTTAATGATAACCTAATCGATTATGAATTACTGGATTATTGGTTTTAGATGGTCCTAGGGTTGATTACTCTCTCTTGAGTTATAACCATTAATCCTAATTTATAAACCCTAATCAGATTATGGGAATTGCAATCTCTCGATTAACAATCTATCCAAAACCCTAATTAGGTCTGAAGTTGTTCAAAAAACTATCGAGAACCTATGCAAGATCTCTCTTCGCACAATTTACCTATTTGATTCAATTCTCGTTCTATTAAATCAGCTAACTCTCATTAGTCCAATTTAATTATTTTTCACTTAATTCGCCCTCTCAATTTAACATCGAATTATGCAATTGTAGAAATTAAATCACAATAAATCTAGTAAAAATATAAACAATCAAATTTCATTAAATCAAAGATAAAACCCCCAAAGATCAGTTTAAAATATCTCAACATTCAAAAATCCTATCATCATACTGTTATTCCTAATTCTATACAATAATAAAAATAGAAAATAAATAAGAAATACGATCTGAACGAAGACGGGAGGTAGTGACGTCGAGAAATTCCTGATTCGAGAAGTATGTCGAGTCAGCTTCTTCTCCACTTCTCTCTTCCTTCCTCTCTTTCTCTATCTCTCGACAATTCTCTCTATGGTTTCTTTGAAAGTGACTGATGCAAAATCTTCCTCTTCTTCTTTATCTTACTCTTTAAATACCTTTTGTATTTTGTAGCCCTAAGATTTCTTCGAGGTCCAAAAGGTCTGAAAAATCCCTCAAAACTTAATGTTTTTGAGTGTCTGTATGTCTGCCTGACGCAGATCACGATCATGGCCCTACATGCCACGATCGTGGGCCACATCCGAGCCTTCTGTCATGATCATGGCAAAATATTTAAGACGGGAGGCAGTGACGTCGAGAAATTCCTGATCCGAGAAGTATGTCGAGTCAGCTTCTTCTCCACTTCTCTCTTCCTTCTTCTCTATCTCTATCTCTCGACAATTCTCTCTATGGTTTCTTTGACAGTGACTGATGTAAAATCTTCCTCTTCTTCTTTATCTTACTCTTTAAATACCTTTTGTATTTTGCAGCCCTAAGATTTCTCCGAGGTCCAAAAGGTCTGAAAATCCCTTAAAACTTAATGTTTTTGAGTGTCTGTGTGTCTGCCTAATGCAGGCCACGATCATGGCCCTACATGCCACGATCGTGGGCCACATCTGAGCCTTCTGTCATAATCATGGCAAGCAGACCATAATCGTGGGTCATGTCTTGGGCTTCTATATGCCACGATCATATGCCAACTCCAGTGCTTCTATCACGATCGTGGCCTGTTGTGTCACAATCGTAGGCTATTATTTTGACCCGAATGTCTCCGAAACTTCTCCGTTTTTTACTGTTGACCCTGAAATACTAACAAACACACCAAGGTACCTCAAAAACATAATAATTAAGCTCAAAAACTTATACTAACCCCTAAAACACTTAAAAAATAAATAATTAGCAAACTAACACAATTCTAACCTAAACACATACTAAACGATTGAATTAACAATTAAATACGT
>JANQAP020029875.1:0-10384 GCA_026874005.2 Erythroxylum coriaceum | reverse complement strand
TTTGTGTATTTCTGACCTTGGATTTGGATGAATGAGGGTGTCTGGAAGGAGTTAAGTCTGCATTCAGTAAGGCAGACACAAAGGAAGAATACAGAAGAAAGGAATCGTCTGTGTTGACGTCACAACACAGACGTAAAGGAAGATATAGAGGAAGGGTATCGTCTGTGCTGACGTCACAACCCAGACGCAAAGGAAGGACACAAACTAAAGGAATCGTCTGTGCTGATGTCACAACACAGACGCAAAGGAAGAACACAGATGAAAGGAATTGTCTGTACTGACGTCACAACACAGACGCAAAGGAAGATATAGAGGAAGGAATCATCTGTGTTGACGTCATAACATAGACGCAAAGGAAGATATAGAGGAAGGGTATCGTCTGTGCTGACGTTATACACAGACGCAAAGGAAGACAGACGCATGAAACATAGACGCAAGGAACACAGACGACAAGTCATAAAACAGACGCAAGGAATCGTCTGTGATGACACGTCATAAGACAGACGATAGAAAGGCAGACGATAGAAAGGCAGACGATAGGAAGACAGACGATAGGAAGGCAGACGATAGAAAGGTAGATGATAGAAAGGCAGACCATAAGTAAATACAGACGCTAGGAGAGGGGTCAACCCAGATGATGAAAGTCAACTATAAACGATAAAACCCAGACGATAGAACTCAGATCATAAGTAAACACATATGATGGGCCAACCATGGATGATATAAAGAAGAAGTTAAGCCAGTATCATTGAACAGTCACTTACTTGGAATTAAACACAGAATTCACTAATCAAGGATCAAGAATCAGTTAAAGATGTAGACTAAGTACAAGTTATGGGACAAAATGGTAAGAAGTGATCAAGATGAAGTTTCAAGTTAAGGTTTGTCCTGGTGAGGGCACTCCACCCTTGTGTGATGCACGTCCAGATGTCACTTAGGACGTCGGCCACGTGTCTCACAAAAGGCGGGGGCCCAACAGTGTTAGTCCTATGTTGACATAAAAATTTATAGAAATTGTAGGCTTTTATGTCATAAAAGAAGAAAATGACCAAGAGGAGAAAGAGGAGAAAAAAGAAGCTAATTAAAACATTTTAGGACAAGATTTTGAGAATATTGGAACATAATTAAAACATTTTAGGACAAGATATTGAGAATATTGGAGCATAATTCAAGATTTCGTTAAGATATAAACAAAAGACACCATTATTTTAAGATCTATGAGAATGAGTTCTTTTTTATTGTTGATTTCTTTATTTATAGTATGAAATAAATCTTTAGTTAGGGTCAAATATGTAACTTATGTGGGATTTTTCAACTATTAATGCATGATTAGTTATTGAATATAGGATTGAAAGCGGAAGTATAGTTTGTGCACTAAGAGAATAAACTTTTTAGATCTAGAGGAAAAATAACTAGGTTATTATAATAACAAATAGATTAACTATTATTAAAGAATTTGATTAAATATATTTGTGCATATGAGAGAGTAATTCCTTAATTAGATATACATATATGCTTTGAGAGAGGGTATAGATGTCTTACATTATTATTATTTTAACCTTGATAAGTATTCTTGCATGAAAATTGAAATAACTTATAAGTGAACTATAAAGCCCTAGTTCTTACTTATAATGATTTTTTATATTCATTCACCTTGCTTTTGTTAGTTTAGCAATTTAAAAACTTTTATAAATTATTATTTTATTTTATTTTATTGTTTTGCTATTAATAATAACTTTATTAGCTATAATCCTTGTGGAATCGATAATGTGGAATACTCCAAATTTAAAAGTTTCTACAATTGATTTTATGTACCTACAAATTAGATCAGTCAAGTTTGTATATGATAGGTGGTAATAACATTATGTTAACATTATTTTGAGACTATGTTTCTTATTTTTAGAATATTTCTATAGGAATTAGTACTTAATAAGGTTTGTAATTAGTTTTTAAGTCTTATTTCTAGTGAAGAAGGAATGACTTTGTAAGTTTAAGAAGTTTTTAAATGATTTTAAAACAACACAACACTAATAAAGGCTAGTATTCAATATCATCAAAATAACATCCTTTATATCAACGATTAAAAAATAAAGATGGAGAAAATGATATATTTAAGTTGGCAAGAGTTAGGGAATAAAAAGCGAAAGACTTAGATTAAGTTTGTTACATTAAAGATTAAGTAGGACGAGTACTCGTGGTTGAAATTACATCAAGAGAAGATGACAAAGATACTTTTATAGCCCTTTTAATGAAGGCATAAAGGAAAACATCTTTTTAAGTGATCCTAGCACGTTTAAGAGGTTTCATAACTTTACTTGTTACTGATAGATCACAAAGGAAGAAATTAAAAGAGCTTTGAGGGAGATGAAGAGTAGAAAGGTAGTAAAGCCTAATGAAATACCCATAAAGGTTTGGAAGAGCCTAAACAAAAAGGGTCTTACTTAGCTAATCAAGCTTTTTAATGTGATCCTCAAATCTGCTAAAATGTTGGATGAGTGGAGACTTACTATGCTAATTTCTCTATACGAGAACAAAGGGGACATCCAAAGCTATAACAACTATAGAGGACTATGAAGTTATAGGAAAAGATGATTAAAAAAGAGTGAGAAAGGGTGTAGTTATCTCGAAGAACCAATTTGGTTTCATACCAAGGAGATCCAAGACAAAAGCAGATTAATGGAATATTACAGGGAAAGACAGCAAAATCTGTAACACCTCGCTCCATAAAGCACGTGCCCGAACATCCTGAAGGACATTCCGACACATACCCTGTGAAAGCGGCATGTTAGAGCAGTCACATTTACATAATATGGCATCATATATAAACCTCGAATACTCAAATATCAACTCCTCATTCCATTTGTAAAACATAATTACACTGTAACATTACACTCTATAATTCATATATACAGTATCACAAATATATAAGAGCATAATGCTCTTTTACAAAATATTCTAAATGGAATGAGAAACTAAATAAAAACATTTGATCTAAACTCTATAGTCTTAACTGACCGACCTTTAAGCCATTTCTTGAGTACAAAAATAAAGTACTAGACTTCTTTTAGAGCGTCTTAGAAGCTAAGTCTCCTCTCTCATACCTGAAAATCAATGTTACAATTTTGATGAGTTTTGCGAACTCAGTGAGTAAACCATCATCGATGTGCTCACTCATATCAAACCACAAAAACAATTCTCCATTCAATTTATAAAAGAATCACATCAACAAATACTAAATAGGAAGGTTCACTCATTTCAAATCACAAGAACAATTCACATTTTATAACACAACATATACTCATTTATTTTTCCACTATAAATATCAAACAGTTCACTTATTCATTTCTATTCAATCATAAGACACATGTAAGGATGTATACATAAATGCACATGTGAATCCACTTTCATTGTTACTTTGTTGTGATTGAGAGCCTTTTTAATTGTCCCGTATCTGTTGTGGATACGGGCTGATTTTAATACTAAACCTGTGGCGCTTTATACACATTTCTAAGCTTTAAGCTCTTTTTCACTAGCCACTCTAGTTACAATTTCCTTTATCTGATCATGCATTTCAATGTCAAGAGATGCATCAATTCACATTATATGCAATCAATCACATTCATTCATTATGCATAGTCACTTTTCACAAATTCCTCAGATCTCAGTCCAGCATTCAACATTTCGTTGAGAACACTTATTTTTCCCAATTCACATTCAATTATGAACACTTCCAATGCACATCTCAATTACCAAACTCCTCAGACCATCAATGTTCGGAATCATCACATTCACATAATTATCAGTTCAATAATTAAAATTTAAGCATATACAATCAATCCTAGTGAGAAACATCTAGGTTACTCACGGTAAGCTCCAGATAGCTATTGCCTCGATGGAATGTTAATGTCTAGATGTTGTCGTTCAACTTGTGCTTCTATATTATGCAATACAAACATTTATACATATTACTTTGTTCATCAATCACATTAGTATTCAATCATACACATATGTATATGTGTTATGTACAATGCATGCTCAATGACATTCTCGGGTATGTATCCTTAATCAAGTCTTGATCATTCAAACCATTATAACTTGAATATGTCTAGTTTACACTTAGGTTTTTACCTCAAAAATATTTGCTCATTCTAAACTCATTAATCAATCATTCACCAATGTTATTCTAGCATTATATGATCACATAATATCCAAATTATCACTCATTAATACCTAATATACCTTACTCATCTCCTTTGAATCACATTAGCATTTGTAAGAACACTTTTATTCCTTAATCATCTCTAAATTTCTAGATTTTGATATATTGTTATCAACCATCCATTTCTTAGTTATAACTTCAATTATCAATATAAACATATCAAACACTTTAACCCATTAATCAACCATCAAACTAGGTTCATTTCAAGCCTCAGTCAAGTTTAAATACACCATAAGAAGGTATCTTATCATTAGTTAGTTCAAACATCACTTAAAAGATAACATCTCACATTTAACGCCTTTCCCACAATCGTGGAGCCATTCCCACGATCGTAGGCTAAGCCAGCTGAAACTTTCCAGCCATTCTTGCATTTCCCACAATCGTGGAGGCATTCCTATGATCATAGGTTATGTAATCCGAAATTTCTAGCTACTTTCTCCTTCCAATTTACCAGATTTTTAATTCCTACATGTTACATCTTATGCATAACTATCATTTCTACTTCATTTCCTCTTCATTCTCACCTTATTTCCATGTCAATATCATCCATAAAACAACTCTTAACCTAATGTTTATCATTAACACAAAAATAAGACATCAACGTATACATTAGTTCATCAACATATCAACACTCTTTCAACACCATTATCACCATCACTTTATCTCTAAACTATCATCCTAGTTCTTTTCATTTCAATAAACTACACTTGCCTGTTCTTTAACTTCAAAACTCAATCTAATCTATGTTTTATACATCAAAAACAGAACATGAAATATCCATTCATTTATTAAATTTTCCAGCACTCATCATTAACACCATTTTCACTATCAATCATACCTAATGATCATCATAAAAGCTTCTATTAAACAAATCATAAAGAAGAATATGCTACTTACTTGTTTAACTCAAATCTTCATCAAATCACCATGAAACCCTAGCTCTCCAAGTTTTACACGATCATCAATCTTCCAAAGTAGAATAGGCTAGGTTTTTAATAACAAGATGAAGAAGATAACTAGTTGTTGTAGTGATAGGGTGAAAAACAGTGGCAAAAACTCAAGATCGTGGGGTGAGAGTAAGTGTCGTGAGTGAAGAAGATAAGATGAAGAAGATGAGAGCATTTAATGAAAATGAAAGACAATGAAAAGATAAAGATGGTCTTTCAATAGGTGTAAATATCGTGGGTTAATGAACTTGGTGAGTGTCATGACACAGGTCATGACACTTACCACATAAAAGATCAAATTAATATCTTATAATTATGGTACCAAATATCATTTAATCTCTAGTCCATTTGTCACCTAATTTTCTATGCCAAATGTCAATAAATCCTAATGCCATTTGTTAATTATTTCTATTGCCATATATTACTTATTTCTACTACCACAAATCAATTTGCCTTGCCACTTAGCATTTTTCCTAGTCCAAAAATATACATAAATTCATAAATCTCCCAATTTTAACAAATAAATTCCAAATTAATAATTATCATTCACCAAAATTGAGGACATATAAATCCACAATTCACGTCATAACCATTTTAAATAATTCATACCCCGAAAAATGTCAAATGAGTGCATATACAGTATTTAAAACGTGTACAAAAATCATAATTTATGTGTGTATGCAAAAATTATGCATATGAATGCAATGCATCTTTTATTTTCTTAATGCTATTTCTAATAAGCAATAGTCTAGGATCCTATGTCCTAACCCTTAGTATAGAAAATAGGACATTACAATTCTCCCCCTTAAGAAATTTCATCGTCGAAATTCTTACCTGATTGATCAAATAGGTAAGGGTATTGTCTCCTCATATTTTCCTTCGTTTCCCATGTAACTTCTTCACTCGAATGATTTTTCCAAAGGGCTTTCAACAATGGAATCACTCGGTTTCTCAATTGTTTCACCTGATAGCCCACTATTTTGACTGGTTCCTCAATATAACTCAAATTTCTTGCAATTTCAACTTCTTGAGCTAGTAACACTTGTGTTGGATCAAACTAATATCTCCTGAGCATACTCACATGAACCACATTGTGAATCTGAGCCATTTCAGTAGGTAGTGCTAAGTTATAAGCCAATGGTCCAACTCTCTCAATAATTTCATATGGACTAATGTATCTAAGCTTAGCTTACCCTATTTATTGAACCTTAGCACTCCTACTCAGCACTATATATCTCTCTGTTACTGATCCATATAACTCTTCTGTCTATCTTGAGCTACTTTAATTCTATTATGAATCAATTTCACTTTATCAACAGTATCTTGAATCAGTTCTGGGCCTTCAACAATCTGTAGACCCTCTTCAAATATAAAGGCGAACAACACTTTCTACCATATAATGTCTCATATGGAGCCATACCGATACTACTGTAATAATGATTATTATAACCAAATTCAATCAGAGTTACATACTGATCCCATGCTCCTTAGAACTCCAAAACACAAGTTTTGATCATATCCTTAATAGCCTGAATCGTTTTCTCACTCTATTCACCTGTTTGAGGATGAAATGTTGTACTAAAGTTTAACTTCATACCTAGAACTGTCTGTAAACTTCTCTAAAATCTTAAAGTAAATTTGGGATCTCGGTCTGATATAATAGACATTGGGACCCCATATAATCTCACTACCTCATTTACATACCTCTAGGCTAATTGATCCAGTGCATTGTTCTCCCTCACTGGCAAGAAATGAGCTGACTTTGTCAATCGGTCAACAATAAACCATATAGCATCATGTTGCCTCAGAGTCCTCAACAATCCCTTAATGAAATCCATCATAATTGATAGGTGTGAATTGCATCATAATTTAGGGCTTAGTTTGTTACGTATTAAATATTAATTTGAGTGTTTAGTATGTGTTTAGGTTAGAATTGTGTTAGTTTGAGTGTTTAAGTGTTTTTATGGGTTAATATAAGTCTTTGAGCTTAAATATTATGTTTTTGAGGTACCTTGATATGTTTGTTACTGTTTCAGAGTCAATATCGAAGAACAGAGAAGTTTCAGAGACTTTCGGGCCAAAACAACAGCCCACGATTATGGCACAATAGGCCACAATCATGATAGAAGCATGGGAGCCAGTCCACGATCGCAGCCTGATTGCCTGATTTCCACGATCGTGATAGAAAAGTTTGATGCAGGCCACGATAGTGGCATGTAAGGCCGAGATCGTGGCCTGAGTCGGACAGACGCGTAAATAAGAGAAAACTTCAAGTTTTGAGGGATTTTTTAAGACCTTTTCAACCCCAAAAAACCCTAGGCCTGCTCAAGACACAAAAGGTATTTAAAGAATAAGAAGAACACAAGAGAGGGATCTTTTGCATCAGTCACAATTTTGAAACCCTAGAGAGTTTTATCGAGAGATTGAGAAAGAAATGAAGGAAGAGAGATGTGGAAAAGAAGCCTACGTGAAGTACTTCCCAGAATAGGAGGTTTCCTGCTGTTGTTGCCTCCGTCATCCATTTCGAGTCTATTTTTGGTTTAGTTTCAAATTTATGATTGTATAAATTTGGGATAGCCATTAATGATAGAATTGTTAAATGTTGAGGATTGTCTAAACTCACCTTTGGGATATTTTATCTTTGATATTAATGAAATTTGATTGTTACGTTTTTATTAGATTTCTTTGTGATTTAAATTATGCACTTACATAATTTGGTGATAAACTGAAAGGGTGAACTGAGTAAAAAATCATTAAATTGAGCTAACGAGAGTTAGGTAATTTAATAGAACAAGAATTAAATCAAACCAGTAAATTTGTGTAAAGAGAGATCTTCCATAAGTTTTCGGAAGTTTTTGGACAACTTAAGATCTAATTTAGTTTTTGGATAGATTGTTAATTAAGAGATTGCAATTCCCATAATCTGATTAGGGTTTATAAGTTAGGGTTAATGGTTATAAGTCGAGAGAGAGTAATCAACCCTAGGACCATCTAGAACTGGTAATCTAGTAAATTCATAATCAGTTAGGTTTTCATTAAAGTCGAATAAAATTCCCCTTTCTCTTAATTAATAGTTCTTAGGTTGATTCTTGACTGGGTTTTGTATTTGCTATTTTTTTATATTTTTGAATTTCATTCTTGGAATTAATTGCATGATTGAAATAATTTCTTGCTTTAGTTTTGTGCATTTTGAGTTATCCTGAATTATTTTCAGCCTTAGATTTTAGGATTAGATTAACCCTCCTCGTGGGATCGACACTTTAGCTACTCCTAGGTTAGCCGCATTGAACCCTATCCTCATAAAATCCATAAGGGTCCACTGTTGACCCCAATGCAAACGAAGACCCCAATGCACATATAGTGAACTTTCTCAAAATCTGCGATACCTTTCGGTACCATTAGATGTCAAAAAATGCAGTCCGAATTAGGCTTTTCCCCTTTACCCTGAGAGATAAAGCTAAGGCATGGTACCAGTCCCTTAACCTAGCCAATGTCACGACGTGGGATCAACTAATTCGTGCTTTCTTAGATAAGTATTTCCCTTTGACTAAGACTACTAAGCTCATCAAGGAAATTACCAATTTTTAGCAAAGTGATGGGGAATCAATCTACGAAGTATGGGAGAGATACATGCATTTGCAACGGAAGTGCCCACACCACAACTTACCCAAGGAATTCCTGTTGCAAACATTCTACAATGAAGTAAACCCACCGAAGAGAGGCATGATTAACACAGCTTCAGGAGGATCACTAATAAGGAAGACAATTGATGAAGTGGAAGAGCTGATAGAGGAGATGGCGAGTAATAGATGCCTGTGGACAAACGAGCGAAATAGACAGACTACTTCCTTCCGAGAGCAAAAATGAATTGTGGCTGTTGATCAAATGACTAAAATGCAATCAAAAATTGAAAACTTAACGCGACAGCTCAACGAGATGAAGGCTTCGTCCTTAGCCCAAGTGAAAGTCGTACGACTAAAGTGTGAACTTCATGGACAGATGGAACTATAATACCATGGACTGTTACTTGATGAAGGAAGACAATCTGGAGTAAGTAAATTATATGGGGGAACAATATGGACGAGGAGGGGGCAACAATCCCTACTTTAACACCTATAACCCTGGGTGGAAGAATCACCTTAGCTTATCTTGGACAAATAATGCTGGAGGACAGTTCAAGCCACAAGGACAAGTAAGCTTCCAACAAGATAAAGCAAGCTCGATAGAATCTAAGTTGGATAAGGTTTTGGATAAAATTGGAGGCATGGAGGATGCACATAGGAGGCTCGAAAGCAAATTCGAACAAGTAACAAAGAACCATGCCTCGTCAATACACAATATGGAAGTCCAAGTAGGCTAACTAATGGAGGCAATGTCTACTCAGAATGTAGGAACCATTCTAAGCAATACTGAGTCTAGCCCGAAAGAACGGATCATGGCTATCATTCAGGTCCAGGAGAAGGAACCTGAACATGTGAAAAAAGACAGATATAAAGGAGAAGGACATGCAATTGTGGAATTCTTTCAAAGTGAGCTCAAAATTGAGCCAATTAAAGAACATCGATTCGAATTCCCATACCCTATTATAGCTCAGAGGAAGTCAATTTCAAGTAGGGCGATAAGGAATTCTAAGGAGGTTGAATCAAATAGGGTTAAGAACATAATAGAACAACTACAAACGAGGCTCATCCTAAAGGAGTCAGTCCAAAAAAAGGTTAAAGAGCACACAGAAGAAGAAAACCCTTACATATCACAAAAGAAAGAGGATCCAGGGGATTTTTACATTCCTTGCGGTATAAATGGAGTCAATATCAACAGGGCATTTGTGAATTTAGGAGCAAATATCAATATGATGCCCTATACCTTTAGTCTAAAATTAGGGTTAAGAGAATTAGTACCCACGAAGATGTTACTGAAGATGGTTGATAGAACAGTCCACCAATTGAAAGGGATTATTAAGGATGTTCACGTACAAATTGATAAATTTACCTTTCCCACATACTTCTATATATTGGACATTGGAGAAGATATGGAAACCCCTATAGTTCTTGGACGACCGTTCCTAACCATTGCTCATTCAATCATTGACATTGATGGGGTTGAACTAATTCTAAGAGTAGGAAAGGAGCAATTAACTTTTAATGTTGGGCCCCGATTCTTTTCTTACTAATAAGCATGTGTTTAGTTTATTTTGAGGTTTAATTTGATTAATTTGTTT
>JANQAP020029865.1:0-10385 GCA_026874005.2 Erythroxylum coriaceum | reverse complement strand
TCTAAAGTGGGAGGTTTAATAGTAGAGGGTGGCAGGTTGTTTTACCCACCGAAGGTGCCCAGCGGGGTGGTTTGCCCTTCGATGGTGCCTAGCGACTATACCAACGGGATGTTTTGCATATCGAAGGTGTGCCAACGGGCTGTTTTTTCCATTGAGGCAAATGAGTCGTTTTTTCCACCTAATATGCCTAGTGATCGTGCCAACGGACTGTTTTGCTCACCCAAGGTGTGCCAACAGGCTATTTTGCCAACTAAAGGTACCTAACAGTTTGTTTTCCTCACATAAGGTGCCCAGCCACCATGCCAATGGGCTGTTTTGACCTCTGAAGTTGCCTAGTGACCATGCCAAAGGGTTATTTTGCCATCGAGGGTGCCAAGCGACCGTGTCAATGGGTTGTTTTTCCCACCAAAGGTAACTAACAACCATGCCAACAAGTTGTTTTCCCCACTGATTATGCCTAGCGAATGTGCCAACTGACTGTTTTACCCATAGAAGGTGTGCTAACGAGCTATTTTTCCCACCAACGGTGCCTAGCGACCATGGCAACAGGCTGTTTCATTCATCAAAATTGCCCAACAGGTTGTTTTCCCACCAAAGGTGCCTAACGACCATGTAAACGGGTTCTTCTGCCCACCGAGGGTGCCTAACGATCATGTCAAAGAGTTGTTTTGCCCGTCGAAGGTGCGCAACTAGCTATTTTTCCCATCAAAGGTGCCTAGCGACCGTGCCAAAGTTATTTTACAACCAAAGGTGCCCAACGGGCTATTTTTCCAACGAAGATTCCCAGTGGGTTGTTTTGCCCACTGAAGTAACTAGTAACAAGGCCAATGAGTTTTTTTGTCCATTGATGGTGCCTAGTTACCGTGCCAACGGGCTGTTTTGCCCATCGAATGTGTACTAACGGGCTATTTTTGCCACCGAAGGTGCCTAACGACTGTGCCAATGGCATGTTTTGCCCATCGAAGGTGCCCAATGGGTTGTTTTTCCCACTGAAGGCACCTAGCCATCACGCCAACTGGTTGTTTTGCCCAAAGAGGGTGCCTAGCGACTGTGCGAATGGGCTGTTTTGCCCATCAGAGGTGCCTAACGATGTGCGAATGGGCTGTTTTGCCCGTCAGAGTTACCTAGCGACTGTGCCAACTGGCTGTTTTGCCCATCATAGATGCCTAGAGATCATGCCAACGGCTGTTTTCCCCACCAAAGGTGTCTAGCGACCGTGCTAATGAACTGTTTTGTCCACCGATGGTGGCTAGCAACCATGTCAACTGGCTGTTTTGTCCATCGAGGGTGCCCAGCGAACGTACCAACTAGCTGTTTTGCCCCTTGAAGGTGCCTAGCGATCATTCCAATAGGCTGTTTTACCCACTGAAGATGCCCAATGGGTTCTTTTGCCCACCGATGGTGCTTAATGACCATGACAATGGAATATTTTGCCCACCGAAGGTGCTTAATGACCATGACAATGGAATATTTTGCCCACCGAAGGTGCCTAGCAATCGTTCCAATGGGCTGTTTTACCCACCGAAGGTGCCCAACGAGATTTTTTTCCTACCGATGGTGCTTAACAATCGTGTCAATGTACTATTTTGTCCACCAAATGTGTGCCAATGGGCTATTTTTCGCTATCGAAGCTGCCTAGCGACCGTTCCAACAGGCTGTTTTGCCCACCAAAGGTGCCCAACGTGCTGTTTTTCCAACAAACGTGCCTAGTGACCATGCCAACGGGCTGTTTTGCCAAAAGAAGGTGACTAGTGACTGTTCTAATGGGTTGTTTTACCACCGAATGTGACTAGCGACTGTTTCAACAGCTCTTTTACCACCAAAGGTGACGAGTGACCATTCCAACAGACTGTTTTCACACTGAAGATGCCCAACGGGCTGTTTTTCCACCAAAGGTGCCTAATGAACATGCCAAAGTGCTGTTTTACCCACTGTAGGTGCCTAGCTACCGTGTGAACGGGCTATTTTTCCCACCAAGGGCACCTAGCAACTGTGCCAACACGTTGCTTTGCCTAACGGGGGTGACTAGAGACCGTTCCATATAGCTATTTTCCCCCCAAAGGTGACTAGCGACCATGCCAACTGGCTGTTTTCCCATTGAAAGTGACTAATGACCATTACAACGGGCTGTTTTCCACAGTAAGTTGACTTGCGATCACTGCAACGGGCTATTTTCCCACCGAAGGTTCCCAACGTGCTATTTTTCCACCAAAGGTGCCTAGCGAACGTGCCAACGGGTTATTTTACCCATCGTAGTTGCCTAGCGACCTTGCCAATGGGCTTTTTTACGAACCAAAGGCAAGCAAACATGTTGTTTTGCCAACCGAAGGTGCCCATCGAATGTATCAAAGGGTTGTTTTGCCCACCGAAGAAGCCTAGCGATCGTTCCAATCAGCTGTTTTACCCACCGAAGGTGCCTAGCAATCATTCCAATGGGCTGTTTTACCAACCAAAGATGTCCAATAGGATTTTTTACATACCGATGGTACTTAGCGACCGTGCCAACAGATTGTTTTACCCATCAAACATGTGCCAACTGGTTATTTTTCCTATCGAAGCTACCTAGCGACCGTTCCAACGGGCTGTTTTGCTTACTGAAGGTCCCAATGTGCTTTTTTTCCAAATGAAGGCGCCTAGTGACCATGCCAGCAGGCTGTTTTACTAAGGAAAGCTGACTAACAACTATTCCAACGGGCTATTTTCTAACCGAAGGTGGCTAGCGACCGTTCCAATGGCCTCATTTCCTACCGAAGGTGACTAACAACCACTCCAACTGGCTCTTTTCCCACCAAAGATGCCAAAGGGCTATTTTTCCATCAAACGTGCCTAGTGAACGTGCCAAAGGGCTGTTTTGCACATCAAAGATGACTAGAGACAGTGCCAACGGGCTGTTTTCCTATCGAAGGTGACTAGAGACCATTCCACCGAAGGCTCCCAAGGGGTTGTTTTGCCCACCGTAGGTGCCTAACGACTGTGCCAATGGGCTTTTTTACGTATCGAAGGCATGCAAACATGCTGTTTTGCCCACCGAAGGTGCGCCAACGCGCTATTTTTCCACCAAAACTTCCTAGCAACCATGCCAACGGGTTGTTTTGTCCTCCAATCTTGCCTAGTGTCCATGCCAAAGGGTTGTTTTGCCCACCAAGGGTGCCTAGCGACCGTGCCAACGGGTTGTTTTACCCACTGAAGTTGCCCAGCTAGCTGTTTTTCTCACCAAAGGTGTCTAGCGAACATGCCAACGAGCTATTTTGCCCACCGAAGGTACCTAGCGACTTTTCCAATAGGCTGTATTGCCAACTGAAGATACCTAGCGACTTTTCCAACAGGTTGTTTTGCCCACTGAGGATGCCTAGCAATCGTAACAGGTAGTTTTGCACACCAAGGGTGCCTAACGATTGTACCAATAGGCTGTTTTATTGACCGAAGGTGCCTAGCGACTGTGTCAATAGGTTGTTTTACCCACCGAAGTTGCCCAACAGGGTGATTTGCCCTTCAATGGTGCCTAGCGACTGTACCAATGGGCTATTTTGCACACCGAAGGTGTGCCAACAGGCTTTTTTTCCCACCAAAGCCAATGGGCCCTTTTTTCCAGCTAATCTGCCTAGTAACCGCGCCAACGAACTATTTTACCCACCCAAGGTGTGCCAACAGGCTTTTTCACCAACTGAAGGTGCCTAACGGTTTGTTTTCCCCAAAGAAGGTGCCTGGTCACTATGCCAACGGATTGTTTTATCCCTCGAAGTTGCCTAGTGACCATGCCAAAGGTTTGTTTTGCCCACCGAGGGTTCCTAGCAGTCGTGCCAATGGGCTATTTTGCCCATCGAAGTTGCCTAAATGGTTGTTTTTCTCACCAAAAGTGCCTAGCGAATAAGCTATTTTACCCACCAAAGGAGCCTAGCAACTATGCGAACTGGTTGTTTTGTCCACCGATGGTGCCTAGCTACTGTGCAAATAGGCTATTTTGCCCACCGTGGGTGCGTAGCGACTGTACCAACTGGTAGTTTTTCTGATTAAGGGTGCCTAGCGACTGTGCCAATAGGATATTTTGCCCACCAAAGGTGCCTAGCGAAAGTGTCGATCGGCCGTTCCAATGGGTTGTTTTGCCCTCTGATGGCGCCTAACGACCAAAGCCAATAGGCCTGTTTTTAACCTAATCCACCTAGTGACCATGCCAACGGACTATTTTGCCCACCGAAGGTGTGCCAACAGGCTATTTTTGCCATCGAAGGTGCCTAACAGGCTATTTTGCCCACCAAGGGATTGTTTTTCCCACCGAAGGTGACCAACAGATTGTTTTGCCCACCAATGGTAACTAGGAACCATGCCAACGGGTTGCTTTCCACACTAATGGTGCCTAGCGACTGTGCCAACAGACTGTTTTGCCCATCGAAGGTGCCTAGCGATTCTACCAACGGGCTATTTCATCCATCGAAGGTGCCCAACAGATTGTTCTCCCACCGAAGGTGCCTAACGACTATGCCAACGGGTTCTTTTCCCCACTAAGGGTGCCTAACGATCGTGTCAAAGGATTGTTTTGCCCGTCGAAGGTGTCCAATTGGTTGTTTTTCCTATCAAAGGTGCCTAGCGACCCGTGCCAAAGGATTGTTTTACCTATTAAAGATGCCCAACGGCCTATTTTTCCAACGAAGATGCCCAGTGGGTTGTTTTGCCCACCGAAGTAACTAGTAAAAAAGCCAATGGGATGTTTTTCCCATTGTTGGTGCGTAGCTACCTTGCCAATGGATTATTTTGCCTATAGAAGGTGTGCTAAGGGGCTATTCTTGCCACCGAAGATGCTTAGCGATTGTGCCAATGGGATGTTTTGCCCACCATAGGTGCCCAATGGACTGTTTTTCCCACTAGAGGCACCTAGCCACTGCGTCAACTGGCTGTTTTGCCCACCAAAGGTGCCTAATGATTGTGCCAACGGACTGTTTTGCCCACCAGAGCTACCTAGTGACCATGCCAACTGGTTGTTTTGCCCTATAGAGGTGCCTAGCGATCATGTCAGCAGGCTGTTTTCCCCACCCAAGGTGTCTAGCGACCGTGCCAACGAGCTGTTTTGTCCACCGACAGTGACTAACAACCATACAAACTGGCTGTTTTGCCCATTGATGGTGCCCAGCGAACGTACCAACGAGCTGTTTTGCCCTTCGAAGGTGCCTAGTGATCATTCCAATAGGCTGTTTTACCCACCGAAGATACTCAACGGGTTCTTTTGCCCACCGATGGTGCTTAATGACTGTGGTAACGGACTGTTTACCAAAGGTGCCTAGCAATGGTTCCAATGGATTGTTTTACCCACCGAAGGTGCCCAATGATATTTTTTCCTACCGATGGTGCTTAGCAACCGTGCTAACGTACTGTTTTGCCCACTAAATGTGTGTCAAGGGGCTGTTTTTCCCATCGAAGCTGCCTAGTGACCGTTCCAATAGGCTGTTTTACCCATCAAAGGTGCCCAATAGGTTGTTTTCCCAAAAAACGTGCCTAGTGACTATGCCAACGTGCTATTTTACAAAGAGAAGGTGACTAGTGACTGTTCCAACAGGCTGTTTTACCACCGAATGTAACTAGCGACCGTTCCAATGGCTCTTTTCCCACCGAAGGTGACGAGTGACCATTCCAACAGGCTGTTTTCCCATCGAAGATACCCAACGGGCTGTTTTTCCACCAAAGGTGCCTAACAAACATGCCAAACAACTATTTTACCCACCGTAGGTGCCTAACTACCATGCCAACAGGCTATTTTTCCCACCAAGGGTTCCTAGCAACTGTGCCAACATGCTGCTTTGCCCAACGAGGGTGATTAGAGATCGTTCCATTGGGGTGTTTTCCCCCCGAAGGTAACTAGCGACCGTGCCAACAGGCTGTTTTCCCATCAAAGGTGACTAGTGACCATTCCAATGGGCTGTTTTCCACCCTAAGTTGACTTGCGATCATTCCAATAGGCTATTTTCCCCACAGAAAATTCCCAACAGGCTATTTTTCCACCAAAGGTGCCTAACGAACTTGCCAACGGTTGTTTTACCCAACGTAGGTGCCTAGCGACCATGCCAACATGCTTATTTAAGCACCAAAGGCAAGTAAACATGTTGTTTTGCCAACTGAGGGTGCCCATCGAATGTACCAACAGGCTGCTTTGCCTACCGAAGGTGCCTAACTATCATTCCAATCAGCTATTTTACCCACCGAAGGTGGCTAACAATCATTCCAATGGGTTATTTTACCCACTGAAGATGCCTAATGGGATTTTTTGCATACACCCACCGAAGGTGGCTAACAATCATTCCAATGGGTTATTTTACCCACTGAAGGTGCCCAATGGGATTTTTTACATACTGATGGTACTTAACGACTGTGTCAATGGATTGTTTTACCCACCGAACATTCACCAACGGGCTGTTTTTCCCATTGAAGCTACCTTGCGACCGTTCCAACGAGCTTTTTTGCTCACTTAAGGTCCCAACGTGTTGTGTTTCCCATTGAAGGTGCCTAGTGACCATGCCAGCGGACTATTTTGCCAAGAGAAGCTAACTAACGACTATTCCAATGGGTTATTTTCCCACCGAAGGTGACCAGCGACTGTTCCAATTGCCTCATTTGCCACCAAAGGTGACTAGCAACCACTCCAACTGGCTCTTTTCCCATTAAGATGTCAAAGGGCTATTTTTCCGCCAAAGGTGCGTAGCGAACGTGCCCAAGGGCTATTTTGCTCACCGTAGGTGCCTAGCTACCATGCCAATGGACTGTTTTTTCCACTAAGGGTGCCTAGCAACCATGCCAACGGGCTGTTTTGCCCATCGAAGGTGCCTAGTGACTGTTCCAACGACCTGTTTTCCCCTGAAGGTGACTAGCGACCATGCCAATAGGTTGTTTTCCATCGAAGGTGCTTAGAGACCATGCCAACAGATCATTTTGCCTATCGATGGTAATTAGCGACCGTGTCAATGGACATTTTTGCCTACCAATGGGCTGTTTTGCCCACCGAACGTGCCTAATGACCATACCAACAGGTTGTTTTGCCTACCGATGGTAATTAACGACCGTGTCAACGAACTGTTTTGCCAATCAAAAGTGTGCCAACAGGCTATTTTTACCACCAAAGGTGTCCAATGACTGTGCCATCAGGCTGTTTTGCCCACTGAAGGTGCACAATGGACTGTTTTGCCCACCGAAGGCACCTAGCCACCTTGCCAATAGGTTGTTTTGCCCACAGATGGTGCCTAAAGACCATGCCATTAGCTTGTTTTGCCCACCAAGCATGCCTAGCGACCATGTCCACTGGTTATTTTACACTCCGGATGTGTCTAGCGATCTTGCCAATGGGTTGTTTTGCCCACCCAAGTTGCCTAGTGACCGTGCCAACGAGCTGTTTTGCCCATCAAGGGTGCCTAACGACTATGCCAATGAGCTGTTTTCCCACCGAAGGTGACTAGCGACCATGCCAATAGGCTATTTTCCCACCGAAGGTGACTAGCGACTGTGCCAAGGGGTTGTTTTGCCCACCCAAGGTGCCTAACGACCCTGCCAATGAGTTGTTTTGCCTACCAAGGGTGTCTAGTGACTGTGTCAACTGGCTATTACGACCACAAAAGATGCCTAGCGACCTTGCCAATGGGCTGTTTTGCCCACTGAAGATGCCTGGCAATCGTTCCAACAGGCTGTTTTATCCATGGAAGGTGCCCAACGGGATTTTTTACCTACCGATGGTGCTTAGCGACTGCGTCAATGGACTGTTTTGCCCATCGAATGTGTGCCAACGGGCTGTTTTTCCCATCAAAGCTGCCTACCGATAGTTCCAAGGGGCTATTTTGCTCACTGAAGATGCCCAACATGCTGTTTTTCCCAACGAAGGAGCCTAGTGACCGTGCCAATGGGCTGCTTTGCCAAGAGAAGGTGACTAGTGATTATTCCAACGTGCTGTTTTCCCACCAAAGGAGACTAGTGGCAGTTTCAATGGGCTCTTTCCCACCGAAGGTGACTAGTGACCATTCTGACAGGTTGTTTTCCCACCGAAGATGCCCAACGGGCTATTTTTCCAGTAAAGGTACCTAGTGAATGTGCCAAAGGGTTGTTTTGCCCACCATAGGTGCCTAGCTACCTTGCCAACGGGCTATTTTTCCCATCGAGGGTGCCTAGCAACTGTGTCAATGGGTTCTTTTACCCACTGAAGGTGCCTAACGACTGTGTTAAAGGGTTGTCTTACCTGTCGAAGGTGCCCAATTGGTTGTTTTTCCCTTTAAAGGTGTCTAGCGATCGTGCTAAAGGATTGTTTTACCCACCAAAGGTGTCCAACAGGCTATTTTTCCAATGAAAATGCCTAGTGGGTTGTTTTGCCCACCGAAGTAACTAGTAACAAAACCAACGGGATGATTTTCCCTCTGATGGTGTCTAGCTACCGTGCCAACAGACTGTTTTTCCCATCAAAGTTGTGCCAGCGGGCTATTTGTGCCACCAAAGATGCCTAGCGACTGTGCCAATGGGATGTTTTGTCCACCGTAGGTGCCCAATGGGCTATTTTTCCCACTGAATGCACCTATTCACCACACGAACTGGTTGTTTTGCCCATCGAAAGTGTCTAGCGACCATGTCAATGGACTGTTTTGCCGACCAGAGGTGCCTAGTGATTGTGCCAATAGGTTGTTTTACCCACCAGAGCTACCTAGTGATTGTGCCAACGGGCTGTTTTGCCCAACAAAGTTACCTAGCGATCATGTCAACGGGCTGTTTTCCCCACCCAAGGTGCCTAGCAACCATGCCAACGAGCTATTTTGTCCACCAACGGTGGCTAGCGACCATGTCAACTGGCTGTTTTACCCATCGAGGGTGCCCAATAAACATACCAACGAGCTATTTTGCCCCTCGAAGGTGCCTAACGATCATTCCAATAGGCTGTTTTACCCACCGAAGGTTCCCAACGGGTTCTTTTGCCCACCGATGGTGCTTAATGATCGTGATAACTGACTGTTTTTCCCACTGAAGGTGCCTAGCAATCGTTCCCACCGAAGGTACCCAACAAGATTTTTTTCCTACCGATGGTGCTTAGCAACCATGCCAACGTACTGTTTTGCCCACCGATCGTGTGCCAAGGGGCTATTTTTCCTATTAAAGCTGCCTAGTGACCATGCCAACAGGCTGTTTTGCGAAGAGAAGGTGACTAGTGACTATTCCAATAGGTTGTTTTGCCACCGAATGTGAGTAACGACAGTTCCAATGGCTCTTTTCCCACCGAAGGTGACGAATGACCATTCCAAAGGGTTGTTTTCCCACTGAAGATGCCTAACTGACTGTTTTTCCACCAAAGGTGCCTAACTAACATGCCAAAGGGCTATTTTACCCACCGTAGGTGCCTAGCTACCGTGCCAATGGGCTATTTTTCACGCCAAGGATGCCTAGCAACTGTGCCAACATGCTGCTTTGCCCAACGAGGGTGACTAAAGACCGTTCCATTAGGTTGTTTTCCACCCTAAGTTGACTTGTGATCATTCCAACGGGCTATTTTCCCACCGGAGGTTCCTAACGGGCTATTTTTCCACCAAAGGTGCATAACGAACATGCCAACGGGTTGTTTTACCCACTGTAGGTGCCTAGCGACCATGCCAACGGACTTTTTTAGGCGCCAAAGGCAAGCAAACATGTTGTTTTGTTAGCAGAGGGTGCCCATCGAACATACCAACGGGCTGTTTTGCCCACTGAAGGTGCCTCACGATTGTTCCAATCGGCTGTTTTCCCACCGAAGGTGCCCAGTAATCATTCCAGCGAGTTATTTTCCCCACCGAAGGTGCCCAATGGGATTTTTTACGTACTGATAGTGCTTAGTGACCGTGCCAACAGATTGTTTTTCCCACCGAACATGCACCAACGGGCTGTTTTTCCCATCGAAGCTACCCAGTGATCGTTCCAACAGGCTGTTTTGCTCACTGAAGGTCCCAACGTGCTGTTTTTCCAATTGAAGGCACCTAATGAGCATGCCAGTAGACTGTTTTGCCAAGAGAAGCTGACTAACGACTATTCCAACGGGCTATTTTCCCACTGAAGGTGACTAGCGACCATTCCAATGGCCTTATTTCCCACCGAAGGTGACTAGCAACCACTCCAACTGGCTCTTTTCCCACCAAAGATGCCAAAGGGTTGTTTTTCCACCAAAGGAGCCTAGCGAACGTGCCAAAGGGCTGTTTTGCCCATCGTAGGTGCCTACTTACCATGCCAACGGATTGTTTTTCCCACTAAAGGTGCCTTGCTGTATCATCCTGTCACTTGAATTAAGATTAAAATAGTTTTTATTAGAGATTAATGAGAAAATAGGAACATAATTCACGCTTATGCATAATGTGACATACACGCACACGATATTATTGATTTTGCACATATACAAATAATTGTAC
>JANQAP020029846.1:0-10385 GCA_026874005.2 Erythroxylum coriaceum | reverse complement strand
CAAGTCATGTTTACTTGTATTATTTCATCATTCATGAAAAATTTATGTAGATCTTTCTTTTTTTATTTTCAATTAAATTTAACATTTTATTTCTAACCTATTACTATCTACACCTATTTATATGACAAGTTACAAGATGCATCTGTGTCCATATAGTCATATTTCAACAATAAAGTCTATTATTTTTCATTACATACAAAAATATGCAAAAATAAAATGATAATTATCAATCTCTAAAACGGTTAAATGGTAATTGTAGGTTTAATATTTCAGCTGGTTGGAGAAAATGCTGCTATGTAGCAGCGTTTTCATATTAAGCTGATTTATGAACAATCAGCTGTTGGTCAATACTCTCAAACAGCTGAAATCGTCAAAACAGCTAAAAAAATAGCTGATTGACGCTTCACCAAACGAGGCCCATATCTGCCCATCAATTCAGGCAGGTTTCAAGAACTGGCAAAAACTTCTATTAATAGCATTAGCCAATTTAGGATGAGTCAAAAGTTATCCTTTTTATAATGTTTGAATAGGTCTATTTATAAAATTAATTTCATAGATTCTACTATAGTTAAAGCTCCTAATGTTTGAAATTTACTATAAAATTAATCCCCTAGAATTTATGGAGATAATTTTTTATAATTGAACATTTGCATTTATTCACTGAAATGATGAGTAAAAGTTGCATATTTTCAATAGGTAAATCCAACTTTTAATGATAAAAGTTATTTTTTTAATAAATTCTAAAGTAATTCTTCTAATGAATCCAGTTCAATGTTATTAATATGAAAAGGGTAAATTAATTAATTTGCTAACCAATCTAGAAATTAATTTCACTTTGGAAAATGAGATTCCACTCTAACACGTACCAACCAAACGAGTTGTGCCTTTCCGACTGTTTGTAGTGCCTCACCTTTCGGAAAGTTAGAAAGTTACTTAAAGAGTTGATGGCTATTGGGATAATAAATTCCACTTCGAAAAGAAACAACATCTAACAATAACATATAAGGTTGAGAATGAGTAATCTTTGGTAAAACTTAAGTCTTTTAGATCGATCTCATTCTTAACATATCTCAAAAATTCTAATATGGTATCAGAGCCTATAAGGCCCAATGCCCTAGCAAAGATCCTGGAGCCCGAAAACTCCAAATAAACCCAAAAAGAGGTTGCAAGTGAGGGGGAGTATTGGGATAATAATCCCACAGCGAAAAGAAACAACATCTAATAATAGCATATAACGTTGAGAATGAGCAATCCTCTGTAAGGCTTAAGTCTTTTGGATCGACCTCATTCTTAACCCAACTTAAATTCTAAGATTGGGATAATAAATCCTATATCGAAAAGAAACAATATTTAACAATAACATATAAGGTTGAGAATGAGCAATCCTCCGTAAGGCTTAAGTCTTTTGAATCGACCTCATTCTCAACTTAACTTAAATTCTAAGATGGTATCAGAGCCTATAAGGCCCAATAGCCCAGCAAAGATCCTAGAGCCCGAAAACTTCAAATAGTTCACTTGACAAACCCAAAAAGAGGTTGTAAGTGAGGGGGAGTATTGGGATAATAAATCTTACATCGAAAATAAACAATATCTAACAGTAACATATAAGGTTGAGAATGAGTAATCCTCTATAAGGCTTAAGTTTTTTGGATCGACCTCATTCTAAAGTTAACTTAAAAATTCTAATATGGTATCAGATCTTATAAGGCCCAATGGCCCAGCTAAGATCCTGGAGCCCGAAAACTCTAAATAGTTCACTTGACAAACCTAAAAAGAGGTTGCAAGTGAGGGGGAGTATTGAGATAATAATCCCACATTGAAAAGAAACAACATCTAACAACAACATATAAGGTTGAGAATCAACAATCCTCCGTAAGGCTTAAGTCTTTTGGATCGACCTCATTCTCAACCCAACTTAACTTCTAAGATTGGGATAATAAATCTCACTTCGAAAAGAAACAACATCTAATAATAACATATAAGGTTGAGAATGAGCAATCCTCCATAACGCTTAAGTCTTTTGAATCGACCTAATTCTCAATCCAACTTAAATTCTAATATGGTATTAGAGCCTATAACGCCCAATGGCTCAGCAAAGATCTTGGAGCCCGAAAATCCCAAATAGTTCACTTGACAAACCCAAAAAGAGGTTGCAAGTGAGGGGGAGTATTGGGATAATAATCCCACATCGAAAAGAAACAACATCTAACAATAACATATAAGGTTGAGAATGAGCAATCCTCCGTAAGGCTTAAGTCTTTTGGATTGATCTCATTCTCAACCCAACTTAAATTCTAAGATTGGGATAATAAATCCCAAATCGAAAAAAAAACATCTAACAATAACATATAAGGTTGAGAATGAGCAATCCTCCGAAAGGCTTAAGTCTTTTGGATCATTCTCATTCTCAACCCAACTTAAATTTTAACATGGTATCAGAGCCTATAAGGCCCAATGGCCCAGCAAAGATCTTAGAGCCCGAAAACCCCAAATAGTTCACTTGACAAACCCAAAAAGAGGTTACAAGTGAGGGGGAGTATTGGGATAATAAATCTCACATCGAAAAGAAACTACATCTAATAATAACATATAAGGTTGAGAATGAGCAATCCTCTGTAAGGATTAAGTCTTCTGGATCGACTTCATTCTCAATCCAACTTATATTCTAAGAATGACAACACGGAATCATGTGAAGAGAAAGTAGACCTCCTTTTATCATTAATGTGTTACTTACTACTCAATTTCATAATTATTTGGGATACTCTAGCATACCAAAACAAAATAAAATAGAGATATTTCCACAGAACATGCCTTATTGCAAGTTAAAATTGTTGTCCTCACCTAGAATTTTTCACTGCTTGAATTGAATCTTATCTAGCATATAATATTGATTTGTGTATTTATTTACTTGTTCTATATTTTATTGTTATTCATTATCTTATTTTATATTTATATATATGCGCCTTAAGATTGTAAAATACTGATTTGTGTATCTGTTTACTTATTCTATATTTTATTGTTATTCTTGATCTTATTTTATATTTATTGTATTATGTATTTTATTACATATTTCTAAATTTTAGTTATATGTATTTATTTTTATTATTATTATTTTACGTGTGTCTATCAGAAATAGTCTCTCTATCATTTAAGAGTAAGAATGTGCATTACTGGAGCTTCCTAGACTCTTGCTAAGCGAAATACTCACTGAATGTTGTTGTTGTAAAATTGTAGTAGTAGTAGTATGATTGTAAAATACATTTAAATGCTCAATAAAGTAAATTATTTATGAGTTTCTATTGCATTTTTTATAATAAAAAACTTGCGATCAATATGTACTTAGGAATTTAGATCCCAAATTGATTTGTAGTTTCAAATTCAGAATTCAAATTGCTATGTATTTTTTATATCCCTTTAAATGTATGAAATAATAGGAAAAGAAAGCTTTATTTATTGTCAATATCCTCTCTGAAAAATGAAAACATAAAATATGGGGAAAGTGAAAAAGGAAATTGAGTAATAATTGACAAAAGTAAGCAAGAACTAATCGTTTAACCTTTAGAGCAACTTCTCTTTTGCCCAATCTGTAAGCCAAACAGTCACAACAAATGGCTAATGCTCATCTCCCAAATTTCCTGCCAAAATTCCAACATCTGTGGCCATCATCTCCCAATTCCCAGACAACCCTAAAACCCTAACCCTAAAAGATTCCATAATGCATATCCACCTCCTCAAAACTAGCCGCCATTTTGAGACTTTGACCTCCAAAACTCTCCGCCGCCATGAACTACGACTTTCCAATTTTCAGAAATTGCAACGGTCCCAATTGGGCGACATTCAATGTCATGCTTACAGTCTTCGCTAAGAATTAATCCCCTAAAAAAGCAGTAGTTTTGTTCAGAAAAATGCTGGAAAAGGGGGTTTTGTTCACTTCTACTCCAAAATTCGGTTCTTTGAATTGTAGTTTTGGTTCTGATGGGCTTTTTTTGTTCAATTGGCAGGTATGGAATACGCTAAATTTAGGTGAAAGATCAGAAGAAGATATTTATAATGAAAATGTTAATTACATTAACTAGCGAGGATCGTCCGCAAATGACATTCTTGAACTAATAAGTGGCCAAAACCTTGTAAATAGCAAGTTCTCTCATAATTATCGGAGTGATCATTGTAATGGTTTGGATAATCCCGTGACCGTGAAAGTGCAAGCATTCCATGGCTCGAGCTAAAGCCAATTGCTTGAGCATGTCTTGAGAAATCATACATATCATACCTCACAAAAGACAAAGCATTGAATGACTCATTTGTTAGATATTTTCTCATTTGATAGAGAGCACTTAATTTTATTTTAACAGTTTTAATAACTTATCAGTTAGGTTAAGCTAATCGGATTTCATCCAGAAAAAGATAAAAAGTGACTCAATAAAAGATCTAAGTTATAGGTTGAAGTTCAGAAGAAAAATAGACCTCGATTAGTGTGGACCAGACTCATATCAAACCTGTGATGGGAAAGCTCAATACGGATGTTGTATATAGAAGGTTTAGGTCTCCTGTGACTGCTAATAGAAATCATGAATGAATGGTTACTCTGACTCATTCAGAGGTTCACGTATTCAAAAAGCTACAGAAAGACTTTAACGTGTCATAGTGAGTAGATCCCATGAAGGTGTCGGTGGATTCATGCTCATTTCGGTTTTAGAAAGCTCCTCCAAAAGTTATATAACTGAAATAAGGTATTTCCATATTTCTTTATTTTTTCCCTTTCACGTTCGATCTAGGATACATAACTAAGGCTCATGTTACGTATTACATGTGGTATCAAAGCGGTTATGTGATTGGGTGGTTAAAAACGAAGATTTTTTGGTTTTTCTCCATAAGGGTTTCAAAGAATAAAGTAACGTATTACACGTGGTATCAAATAGGTTATGTGATCGGGTAGTTAAAAATGAAGATTTTTTTGGTTTTTCTCCATAAGGGTTTCAAAAAATAAAGTTCCGTTTTTCTTAAATACTGATGCTTGAATTTGTGTTACATGTGGTTAGCGTCGAAAAACAGGTTGAAAACTAGCTTCAGAGAGCAAAAATCGCACTTGAAACTCATCTGAATTCATCTTTCTCTGGCGAGGAGAGAGAAAGTGACTGGCACATACAGTATTGCCAATGAGGTGATACATGCCACACAGCTAGTGGACGCGTGGTTGGTCGAGGTGTTGCCACGTGTTGGTGCGCACGGGGCATGCAAAAGAGGCGGTGGGAGCATGGCGAGTGTAAGACGTGTGCAGAATTCCTGTAAAGATACCCTGGGTTATTTTGGGTTAGTTTCTAGATCTGAGGAATTTATAAAGTGAGTTTTTTAATTTTTCTAGATTTATTACTTTAGTAATAAATAAGATTTAACTCCATAAAAGAAAATAAGACATTCTAAAACTATTTTTGTGTAAATTTTTGTGCTTTGAACTTGACATGAGGGAGATAATTGAGGTTTTTGTATCTCGTGTGATAGGTTCAGTGTTCAATAACACACAACAGTTACTCTGACTGAGATTTATCGTGAAAAAAAATCTTATTTCAATACTAAGAGTGATCTTATTGATACACAAATCTCGATTCTTTTTCGCTTTTATATTCAGAAGCATTCCCAAATATTTTCAGCCAATTGGCTTGGGTTGTTAGTTATTTAATTTCTGAATAATTATTCTTGAGTTTTCATAAGTGTTGTTTGCAAAAAGTTGCAATGTTTTTTTTGAAAAGTTGCAATGTTTGCTTTGCACCTAAGTTCCATAACACATCATTCCTTCAAGTTGTTATTGGACTTTCAACAACTCTATCTAACATTTCTCTAAATATCCAAAATCAATGCTTTTATGGCTTCCCATTAACTGTTTATCCATCTATTTTTTTGGCAAATTATTGGCTTTGTTACAAATTTTGTGAGCCTCTGATGGAATCTTATGACAATGAAGGGGCATATGAAGTGAATAATGGTTTTGGGATGCTAATTGAAAATCAGAGTACTAGGAATGATGATGATGTGTGTGTAATCAGGTGGAAAATCTCCAAATCCCATAAAGTTGCATGTGTGTTGAGGAAGTTATTATCTCAGTTCATCAAAGAGATTGTTGATGGAATGGTAGGTTACGTTTGTCTTCTAACTATCATGTCAAAGCTCCTCTCTGAAGATGACAATTAGGAACATGATGATTTTAAAATTACCATATTAGGGATGGTAGGAACTTATGGATTTGAAAGAGGAATTTTGGTACTCGTTAATAGTTTCAAACATGTGGTTTAGTTACTGGCTTTGCTCTCTCCATGACACTATTCAACGACTTCTTTTTCTGTTACTTTTTGTTGTCTCTCTCCTTTATCCCTGTCAGCTTCACTTGTTGAATATGACATTACTATCAACTAGTTTGTTGATTCAGATTCTTTTTTCATTTGCACAAGGATATTACGAGATCATTGATAAAGGATGATACATTCTATGCCATGAGCCTGCTTAAGGAGGGGGCATCTCATGCTTATGCCCCCAAAGGTCTAACATGTTGTATATGCAACTGCCTTCTCGTCAAAGGTTCTTCTACTTTCTCTATTTGAGTTTTCAACTACGGTCATACAACTTATCTCTAATACGAACTTTTGGAAAATGAGTCACCTAGCAGAGGGTCGTTATCTGGATGTCCTGTTTGTATGCCAAAGAAGAATGCACAAAGGGACAAAAATAAATCAGCTCTTTCGGATGATGGTTTGATTAATCAAGTTTCAACAAGACCTCCAAGAGCACAAGGACCTTACATGTTACAACCACATGAAGATTTGATAGATAATCCCTATGGGCTTCAGCACATATCACGGGTAAATCTTATTTATAATTGTTGTTCAACCTTACCAAGCTAGACTTAAAAGATTAATCAACATGAATCTCTATGCTGCAGTTTGAGATGTTGTCTAATCTTTAGAAGGAGCAGCGATTCATTTAGATGAAAAACATGCCTTAGCTAAAGCTTACACCGCCAACTGTGTATCAAGATAGGGTTCAAAAAGGTCGAAGCATTTCAACTGGAGAGAGTAGTAGTCTTCCACTTAGTCAAAAATCGAAGAAACACCTTAGTGAGCTTAAAGTGAAGGGATCATCATCTCTTATATTTCCACTAAAATCAAATATTTTAGTAAGATAAATGTCTTTTTGTATTGAAAAGTAAGATATATGATTGATTACTTTAAGTTACTAAATTCTGAAGATGGTTTTGCAGGTAAAGAAAAGAAGAATAGATATTTACAAATTGTTGTATAAATGATCTTTTGATTCGCATAGCTAATTGTAGAATTTAATGCATTTATACCTAGTAGTTCAATAGTTAACAACAGTTTTTGGATCAAAAAGTAGGCTTCCTGACTTTTGTATAAAACAATTTTGCCCCGATATAGTATATTATAAGTTGAGTGTACATATTAAAAATGTATCTTTTGTTGTGAAATTAAAATGGATTGGTTCAATATCTTATCTTTGCACGATTGCTTTGTTTTGGCCATTTGATGAAATATATTTCATTGGAGAAACTTAAAACATTCTAGGGTTTCAATTGTACCCTTCTAACCCAACATGTTATGATGAGTTACTATTGATTATAAATAAGATAAAAGTATATATTCACTCTTTTAAAAAAATTACAAAAATAAATTCCTAAGTTATTAAATTAGGATTCATATTTAAATGAAATATTTTAGCAAAATTAAAGGTCTAGACTTCATTTGCAATGAACCCATATTGACATGGAAGATTTAAAATGAAATATAATAAGACTTAAGAGGATAAAAACAGAAAATCAGCGTAAGAAAATTACAAATGTGGATTATTTTAACATGTACATATTGCTTATACATCATAATCCTATTGCATAAAATTTCCAACAAAATCTCAAGGTTTGACTCTTAAAACACACATTCAGTCTTTTAGTTCTTCAGTGGAATTACATTTGGAAGGAAGATAACTGAAATGATAATATAAATACTACAGAAGTTGCATATTAAATGACTAAATAGCTGAGATGCCAAATCCATAGCTTTGAATGGTAAGTAAAGGAGATTAAGAGGTGATCACTTTACAGAGATATGATGTCCATGCTTCCAGCCAATTGAATCCAATTTAGCTCCTTAGGATAATATATTAACTTGAATAGGAAAGCAAAATCTATCTCAGTGTAGGAGGATAACTTAATAAATGCATACATAGTAAGCTATATAGCAACTGCTGGAATTCATATTATCCTTCAGATGTAAGAGGTCTATGAAATAAGATGCTTAGGTATATAGTTTTGCCAAAATCAAACCAATTAACCATTAAAATGTGAAACACTGCATCCTACTGATGATTGATTTCAAGCATATATGTCCTAAAAGATTGTAAGGAACCAAGTTATATATGTCCATTTCTACCTGCCCTTATGTAAGTAATCAATTAATCAGAACTACACTTATAAAACAATCACATAAACTTCAGCAAACTTAACATTGTGGCCTTCTGCCTGTCATTCTGTTCGATATAGACGTCAGATAAGAATGTTAGCCAATGAGATTAAATACATGAAAGAGTAGAACACAACTATCTTCTTTAGGTTGGCAGAAATTAAAGATTTTTTGGTAACTTTAGCTTGATATTCATTCATCTTATGCTTGAAAATCCAATTGTTTATTGCACCATGTAGATTCAAATTATACTAATGACATGAACAAAATTATTTGGATATTCTCCCTTAAATGATTTTACTTTTCTTGACCAAAAGAAAATGAGCATTCAACCAAAACAGAGCAGTTACAAGAGCTTCCTGAGTAAACATTACAGGATAACCAATCCTTAGTGATAATGATCAAGAACAAACCAAACCTATGAACACAATTTAACAATTAACAAACTGCAAAGGTTTAAAAAACAAGACGATGATCATAATGTTACTTTTTATGTATTAATAATTGAACTTCAACTTACTAATTTTTGTGATAGAATGTGAGTCATAACAACTACATGATCTCAATCATCAGTCTTGCTACTTTAGCTCCTATACATTTTTTGATTGGAAGGCAGGATTCTGACTGTGAATAAGTGCCACTGCAATTGAAAAAGACTACAAAACTAACAAACTTGACTGAAAATGGACAAAACACAAGTCATCATAGACATTCACCGTCCTTAATGGGTGAAAACCTTTCTTTAAACCTTAAAAAGTTGAAGATGAGACATGAATTGTCAATGCCTATTTGACCAAATATGCAGTTGCTTAAAATTCTTGAATCCAAGAAGAATTGTAGCATTAACCCATGAATGAGCAAGATGCCACTAAAATTTACCCAAAAATGCAAAGATGGATCGTTTTAAGCCATAACTATACATTTGAACCATATTATAGAACCTCATTAATTGTTATTCAACTTATACAAACTTTTTCCTCATATCTTTCTAGGTGAGAATTCGGCAGCAAAATTAACTACAAAAAAATGTGTGATTTAATCAAGTATATGATGACATCAAAAGAATGTGATCACATATTCAATATAAGAAAACATTTTTTTATTTTTCTATTTTGCAAATACCATGTTATGTTTCCTCATTTTCAATCTTTCTGTGAAAAGAGAGAGGCAAAAAGGAAAAAAAGAATTCATTGGATAGAATAAAGAAATACTCTTCGTTTGATGCCTGAGGAGTGATCGACAGTGGAGGGAAGGAGGCAAGACGAAGGATCGGACAAGATTTGGGTAAGTTTTTAAGAGAGAAAGGGTGAATATACCAAGGATTAGAAATAAATTTATGGTTATGAAATGATTTTTTTTTTCTTTTTTGAAATTGTACGTGTGTTTTTAATATGGCATCTAAAGACCAACTGGTCTACTTATAATAGCGCGTGTATGACACTTCTTAATTTCCGTCCAAAATAGTCTAAATATTGAGCAGACTTGTAAGGCCCCAAAGTACACCCTAGTTGAAATAAGACATGTTTATAAAAGTACCTGTGTGATAAGAGTTAGAATTGTGCTATTATTAGAATATGAAAGACATATGACTTGAATTTTTGGTCAAGTGGATCATATTTAGTGGTTTGGAATGGATTGACACTATTAGAGAATTTAGGTATTTAAAAGTACAATTTTGACAAAGAAAATTGTCAAGTGGGAAGACAATTTGGTACATTAAAATTAGAATGACTAAGCCTATGAATTATTGACATTTGGCATAGCTAATGCATTGACATTTGATATCATTGATTGTGTGACAAGTGGACCAATCGTGGAGTGACATGTGGACTAATTACTTAATGACACATGGCAGCATTCATTAAGTAACAAATGGCCTATTAGAAGCTTATGAGTTATTGACATTTAGCATAGTTAAATGAG
>JANQAP020029803.1:0-10389 GCA_026874005.2 Erythroxylum coriaceum | reverse complement strand
TTATGGCAGCATCTACTTCCCGTTCCCTTCCCTTCTTTGCGATCTGCTCGACAAAAGATTCATTTATATACGAAGATTGCATCATAGCGGGTATAGTTTACTGGTAAAAGTCGTGATTCATTCTAGTTGGAATCAAGCTGTTAAAAGGCTCTCAATGTTGCTTCGTAAGTACTGGAACTGTGCAGATGTCATTATGGCTGTAAACGATAAAATGCCTTTCTCTGGCTGAGTATGGTGACAATGTAGAATACATTCACAATGAATATACTCTCTGAGATTCAATAGCTTCTGTTTTTGCTCACAGAGAAAGTACTTGTTATAGCTTATGAACTCAGAGGGTGCGTGGTTAAGAGGTCTGAGAATGAATCAATGGATAAGGAATAATAAATGAACAGTTTTGTGATATCTCACTTTTTGGTATTACTCAGATATCCTCCACGTACGAGAGGAACGACTTTCATTACTTAAAATAAGTGTCACAGTCGTGACATACTTATTTATTTTCTTTTTTTAATTTTTTCAATTAAATATAATTAATTAATTAATTAAAATATAATTAATTAATTAAAATATATTTATTTAATTGATTAATTAAAAATAAATAAATAATTAATTAGTTAATTAATTAAAATATAACTCATTAATTAATTAAAATATAATTAATTAATTAAAATATAACAAATTTTTATTTTTAATATTTTTAACAAAAATTTTAATTTTTAATATTTTTAACAAAACGACCATTATCAATGATAATGGTAATTATTCCTTCCTTTTCATCAACTTTTATAATTATAATGATTATATCTATTTTCATTTTTTATTATATTCGTTCTCATTCTTATTATTATTCTCCCATGTGAATTAATTGTCACGTTATTGTGTGCGGTTGAACAGAAAGTTGTATGAATCATCAGTTTCTTCAATAACTTATAATTATGCCAAATGCTTTAAAATTGATTGTCACTATGGGTACCATCTCTTTTTCCAATTACTTCCATATCCAATATTCTGAAAATGATATGAAGATCTACCTATGGTTTTCCTCTGAAATTATTTCCACAACCTTCAATCACTCCAACCATAGAAGAGCAAAATAGCCAAAGGTTTTCATTTATTCTTTAGGAAACATTACTTTCTGAAGCAATGACCTATTCAACCAAATTGAGAACAGAAAATTTGGTGATCACAATCAGTTGAAACACAATATGCAGACAAACTAAAAACAGAAAAATGACTACGAAAATGGAGGTGATACTGTTTCCTTCATACCATCAATTAGATTCCAAGAGCCAAAGAAGGTCATATTGATGCGTCGGATAAAGCGAACACATACAAGAGGGGGGTGAATTGTGTGTAATTTAAAAAATTTTCACAAGTTACTTTCATTTTGTATAAAGATAGGGGTTTGTAAAAATTAAAATAATAGGTGCCTGTCAAATAATAGTAGCCTGTCAAACGACAAGAGCCTATTAAAATATGAGTCTTGTTGAAACAATAAAAAGAAGGCACCTGTTAAAATGAAAGAAACCGTCAGCAAGTAGAAAAGAGAAGGAACCTATTATAAAAGCGAAAGAGCCTCTTGCTCAAATGAACATACACAACATAATGCAGAAATATAAAAGATAAGGAGAGAGAGAGAGAGAGAGAGAGAAGAAGGACACAGTTGATTTATACTGATTCGACTTACAACCCAATTCTACATCCAGTCTCCAAGTATTCAACTTTAGTCTTTCACTATAAAATCAAGTAATGATTTGACAAGTCTCTCCAAGCTCACAAGTTAATATTTTTCAAGGTTTTTCAACCTTCCACACTATTAGTATTTCACTAGCTTCTACAAGCTCTCAAAAGAAAATGACGTTTGCTCGATATAAGCTTCAGTGATCTCTTTCAACAAAATTTCACTTTCTAACATACAAGCGAATTTTTTCACTTTCAAGAATATATATGCTTTTGACAATATAGCTTCGAAAGCTTCTGTATCATTTCACTCTTGTTTACAATTGCATCAGCTCTTTCTTAAATATTTAATTTCTTCAACAAGCCGTTGTTTCATCTTGCATCCTTAGTCAACTAGATTTGAATAGCTTCTATGTCATTTTTGCCAAAAAAATCTTTCAATAATCATGTGGCTAATATACGTCCTTTATAATTAGTAGGATTTTTTCGGTTAAATCATTTTTAATAAGTTAAATTCATAATAAAGGTTCCTACAAGAAAGAAAGCGTGTTTCTTATAATTTTATTCCCTTTTTAGAATAAGATCGTTAATTATACAAGGAAATAAATCCAATTTGAATTTTGAAATATAATACAGTTATCGTCAAAATCGTTAATCTTAATCCTTAAACTAACAATGTCCTATATTCTCTCCGGGGCTTGGAGTACATCATCCTTCAAATCATCAAAGTCTTCAACTCCAAAGCTGAATCGCACCAAGTTATCCCTGATACCGTACTTCTCCATCTCCAGTTGTGGAAGATCCCTGTTTCATAAGAAAAATAGACATTGAATTGCCAAATAGTTGCATCTGGTTCGGAGCTGTCTCAGATGTCAATACTTTCAAAATCCGTCAAAATTTACATGTGTCTTCTACAAGTTACATTTTGATGGTAAAATTTTAGCAGCTCAAATTGTGCTCCACACATTCTAAAGTAATCATACCAGTAAGACATTATAGCTGGCTGGTCCACAATGCTTTCACAGCCACCAAATGATGGAGCAATATACGGGATCTTCAATGAATCTACAAACTTAATGGTGGTCATTAAGGCTCCATCAACCTGAATCATTAAAGTGCAACCCCATAAGTTATTCACATAAAGAAGCACACAAAAGGTTGAAAATAGATTGAACATCCCAAAATTGTTAGGATGGAAAAACTCGCCTCAAAGCTCACAAACACCACCAAAACCGGTCATTTGCCTCTTGGCAATGTGATACTCAGGGTGACTTGGCAAGCCAGGATAATCAACGTGCTCCACCTGCCATCAATGCCTCTTCCGTGAGTCTTCATTATATATGCTATTTGTAACATAATTTCACAAACATAGTTAGACAATTTATCTCCTTACGCACAGATTGAAGATGGAATTTAGCTCTCCAAGACAGCAATAAAATACGATATCTTCCGGTTAGCAGTCAATAACATGAACTATAACTGACACCATTTCAGCAACCCTCGTCCAGCTACCAAACATTTTGATGACCACGTTTAGTCAGCTCTCAAAGCCTTCCGCATTTATTCACCTAAATATGTATAACTTCATTCCACATGGAAAATTAATTACCAGTCATCCACTGTAGAAGAATAACTGGATATTATATAACTCAAATTTCCAATTCATATACGTTTAGCATCTTGGATTCTGCAAATCCAGGAGGTGTAGATTTTGTATTTTCCAAGTTTCATGTTGAACAACTAATTCTTCTGACCTTTCCAGGGATTATTCAAAGAAGAATAATGCGCACATGCTCAATAGATAAGAAAAGAAATAAACCTTAGGATGATCCTCCAAAGTTTGGCCATCCTTAATGCTGTTGAATTATGTTGCTGTACACGAAGATGCAGTGTCTTCACGCCCCTGATGATCAGATACGCCGCATAAAGAAGAAAGAAAAGAAAAAGAAGTAAGCACACTGTTTGATTTGGGCTACACTTGAATTGCAAATAAGAAAACCGTAGGAGTGTAGTTTTGCAAAAGCTTCAATTTAACTGCAGTTGCTTATAAGGTTCTGCCGCAGTTACTTATAACTTTGTCTATGGGTTACTAAATATAAAGTAACTATATTAGCAGCCATTAATTTTTTAGCATAAACTAAAACAGAAAAATAAATATGAAATTAAACATATCAACACTGAAATTTAGTAACGCAGTTCGGCACGCCTTACTTACATTTGCGGGGCCCTCACCCAGCTTAATTCTTTCACTAATGACAATAATTTTATACAAGGCTTTACTGAGCCGATACTACTCAACCCTTGACACTATCCCTCGTTCTCACTACCTGTGAAAGAATTTCACATTCAACAATACGACTGCCTAGTATTAATCTCAACAGAGGATTTTCTTAAGCGATGTTTAATGAAAATGAAATAAATAAACAACTTTATTGACTAAACAAAATTCATCATAAACGAAAATATTTGAGATAAAAAGCAACTCCCTTAAATATGCCGCTTCATCAACGAAAGAACGAGAAATTGTTAACCAAGAAATCTGCTATGAATCTTCGATATAGTCACTGAAACATCCCATGCACAACAGCCACAAAACGTCTCAAATCAACAAACGTTTCATCACCGAAACATTAATCCAATAGAGCTGCAACAACTAAGACAACTACCGAAGTTTTTCGCACTAAACCAACAACAAAGACAATAGCTTCAAAGTCATGAAAACTTCTACAAAAATCAAAGCTGCAAGAACACTCAATCAACGACAACACATCAAAGAAAATGCAGCACAAAACTATTCAGCCCAGTTGATGTGATCCACAGAAATTACAACACAAAGATAACCAGCTGATTCATGAAATTGCCAAAAGAAAATTACAACTGTACTCACAAACCTATTAACCACGCACAATCATGAAAAGTGCAGCACACATACGCAGCTTGGATTGCGTAAAAACCCCAATAGAGAACCAATTGCATACAAAAGACGTTAACAGTCACACCCAGAAAAAAAAATCACTACAGCAGTCCCTTCAGCCCTGTCGTCACGTGATGCAAAGGTAGGCCTTACAAGATAGAGTTCTATTATAATTAGGAGGCTTTACAAGATAGAATTATATCTTCCTTACAATCTTTTATCAGATATTATCCCAGTCAAATCCAAGATATTCTATCCCATCTTGATTGGAATTTGAAGTTAATTAACATTATCTTGAAAGTCCAATTCCAAATAATGTCAAAATCAATAAAAAAAATATATAACATATATCTTAACAGAAAGCATCACCATTCCAATAGCCAATCTACTTAATAGGAAATGATAATATGCAGTATCTGAAAAGCCCAAGTAAAACTAGACGCCATTTAATCCAGATAACTTACTGGGTGTCACCTGATGCAAATTACGAATTTCTAAAACCAACTTTGTGGGACCGCTAATGCAACCTGCCAGGACCTATAATACATACTTGTTTTCAGTTCTTTGATTTCTTATCCCCGACAACAGGACAGAGTACCTCAAACTATACATGCAAACTCACATCATTATGCCCCCAATAAATTTTGTTGCAGATTGCAGAATAAGATCAGCGACAAGGGAGAGGGCCTTCTGATTGAGAGGGGTGGCAAAGGTACCATCTATGCACACCAATGCTCCTTTTCTGTGGCAAAGCTCGGATACTAAGTCAAAGTCAACACATCTGAGAAATGGATTGGTAGGAGACTTGGTAAAGAAAAGAGAAACCTTCAAGAAATTGTAGCACCAATCAGAAAAGAGTGATCTCTTTATAAAAACTATACTTAACAAGGAACTTTCGAAACAAGGTAAAAAAATTATGCAATACTGACTTTATTCTTATCAAGAGCAAATTCCAAAGCTTCCATATCTGCAGGATCAATCACAGTAGCCTGCAAAGTCAACAATGAGCTTAATATACAATCAGTCTGAAACATGAACAAATGAGTATATATGTTTAAGCAAAAGTATTTCTTCAACATAATCACAAAGATACATTGTGCAAAACCTGCTGTTCATATTTCTTCCGTGCATCCTTGTGCAAAGTACAAGATGTTTAAGGAAAAGGAAAGTCTAAATATTTTAGATTCCCTCGGAAAATAATTGAAGTTTTCTGCAACGTCAATGTACATTAAAAAAAATTGAAGTATAAAATGGAATAAAGCCCATACCTTAATATCCATTTTAGGAAGGATTTTCCTAATGAATCTTCCAGCATTCCTATAGCAGTCAGTGGTTGTGACAATGTGCCCACCAGCAGGAACCAAGGCCATTAACATGACTGTACTAGCACACATCCCAGATGCCATAATCAAGGTTGACTTGGCTCCCTCAAGAGCACTGGTTCAATGTCGAGCACACCAAGTTGGCACCATGAGAATGAAAACAGAACTCCAAACAGAAACAAAATAAAAAAGAGAAGGCGAACCTTATTTTTTCCTATGTAACCTCCGTAGTTGGATTTCCATAGCGGCCATACACAAAACTTTCTCGACGTTTCTCCTACAAGAAAAGATCAAACAAACACCAACCCATCATTACAAAATATCTTCACCGCCTCCTTCCAACAATACATTGCCGTATAAATGAGGATATGAACTTAAAAAACAGGCTTCATGTGTTAACTATCACAAAAGGCATTCTTTATCGGTGAATGATCTTTAAAGAAACAATCTTTATGGTTTATTGGCACAACCCAAAAGCGAGAGCGCGTTGGATATTAATCTCGTGGATTGAAGTAGTTAGATAAGCGCGTTGGATATTAATCTCGTGGATTGAAGTAGTTAGATAAGCGAGATTCTGAACATGCCTTCGGGGTTTGTAAACTGGCTCATGGAATGCATTCAATCTCCGTCCTTCAGTTTGTTGGTTAATGGCATCTGTTACTATTTGACATATTTCCTATCCCACATTGTGAGTGTGTGGGTTTGGGGAGGAGGTTGGTAGTGATAAAAAAAACTCCTTCCCCCATTGTAAATCATCTCATAAATTTGCTCTCTTTTACATAAGTAAAATAGGGCTGCTTAAGTGGTGCTCCGGAGACATAGGCATATTGGGTTGAACTCCGTCATCAAATTTTCAGGTGTGTTCTTTCCTTATTGCTTTTATTATTCCGCATTTATTGTCTTATTTTTTTTCAAGTTATAGTATAGTATTTAATATTATTTGTCAGGTATATTTGTAGTGTTATGTTCAATTTATTTGGGTGTATTTACTATTTATGAGTGTACACGGGTTAGGTTATGATAAATACACCGTGTACGTAAATTCTATCAAGGAGGTTGGATTTTAAGGAGGACCGTTTGTGACCTCTCCGTCCTTTCCTTAGACTTTACGTAGAATGGTAATATTGTCTAAGAGGTCATTGTGATCTTTCTTGGGTATTACCAAATCGGTTCACTTTACTAGTTGTTTACTTTAGAGGAAAAAATACCCGATTTTCCTAAGAAGTGGTATCAGAGCTAAAGGTTCATCCTTGGTTTATTTGTAATTTTTGAATACTATATTTTAAGTCTATAATGGCACTTAATGCTCAAGAAACACCTGGGACATCAGCTTCCTCGTCATCATGGTCGAGGATTCTGTTGTCAAGTTTGAAATTGGCGGTAGAGATATTTGACGGCACTGGCCATTTTGACATGTGGCAAGGGGAGGTCTTAGACTCCCTTTTTCAGCAGGGTCTTGACATTGCTATTGACGAAAAGAAACTAGAAGATGTTGAGGATAAGAATTGGAGTATCATAAATCGGTTGACATGCGAAAAAATTCGATAGTGTCTGTCCAGATAGCAAAAGTATGCTTTTAAGAACGAGACTTCTGCACACAAATTGTGGAAGGGATTTGAGGACAAATTTCTGAAAAAAAGTAGTCGGAATAAGCTCCTTATGAAAAAGAGATTGTTCCGTTTTAATTACCGATCAAGTACTACTATGAATGAACACATTATTATATTTAATCAGTTAGTAGCAGACTTGTTAAATTTAGATGTGAAATTTGAGGATGAGAATTTGGCTTTGATGTTGTTATCATCTCTTCTCGAAGAATTTAAACATTTAGAGACTACAATACTTCATGGGAAGGAAAATATGTCGTTAGATGTTGTCTATTCTGCTTTGTATAGTCATGAATTGAGAAAGCAGGGTAAGATGAAAACCAAATCATCAACAACAGAAGAAGCATTGGTGGCAAGAGGTCGTCAACAAAGCTAGTCAAAGGGAAGAAGAGGGAGATCCAAATCAAAAGGCCAAGTTGCCAAAGATAAGTGTGCTTTCTATCATGAGAAAGGACATTAGAAGAAAGACTGTCCAAAGTTGAAGAAGGGGATGGCTCCACAAGATGCAAATGTTGCAGAGTGTAAAAGTAACGCAAAATCAGATATATCTTCCTTCAACATCACATTCAGACGAGTAGATTTTAGATTCAAGTTGCTCCTACCATATGTTTCTCATTCGGGAGTGGTTCTTTGATTTTAAAGAACTCGATGGCGGGTTTGTTTACATGGGTAATGATAATCCATGTAAAACAGACGGGATAGGTTCAATCAAGTTGTGGAATCATGATAGATCCATCAGAATTTTGAAGGATGTGTGGTACGTGTCAAAGTTGAATAAGAATCTCATCTCTTTGGGGACTTTAGAATCAAAAGGCCTAGTAATAATGGTACGAGATGGAATTCTTAAAGCAACTTCAGGAGCACTGGTGATGTTGAAAGGCATGAGAAAGAACAATCTGTATTATTACCAAGGTAGTACAGTGGTTAGGATGGTAGTAGCAGCAACTTCAAATAGCAAGAAGGATGTAGAGGCAACAAAGCTCTGGCATATGCGGTTGGGACATGCTGGTGAGAAATCCTTGCAAATTCTTGCCAAGAAGGGATTCTTAAAAGGTATGAAGACTTGCAAATTAGAATTTTGTGAGAATTGTGTTCTGGAAAAACAACAAAGAGTGAAATTTGGCACTGCTATCCATAATACAAAGGGGATTTTGGATTATGTGCACTCAGATGTATGGAGACCTTCCAAGACCCCGTCACTTGAAGGTAGGCATTATTTTGTCACTTTTGTTGATGATTTTTTCAGAAGAATGTGGGTGTTTACTATGAAAAACAAAGATGATGTGCTTGGGATTTTCCTGAAGTAGAAAGCTCAGGTTGAAAACCAGACGGGAAGGAAAATCAAAGTTCTCCGAACAAACAATGGCGGAGAATACAAGAGTGATCCTTTTCTGGAAGTATGCCAAGAGTGTGGCATAGTTTGGCACTTCACAGTTAAAAAAACACAACAAAAGAATGGGTGTCGGAGTGTATGAACAAGACATTAGTAGAAAAAGTTCGTTACATGTTGTCTAATGCTGAGTTAGGCAGAAAATTTTGGGCTGAGGCTATGACATACACTCAACATCTCATCAATCACTTGCCAAAAATTTTGGGCTGAGGCTATGACATACACTCAACATCTCATCAATCGCTTGCCATCATCTGTTATAGGTGGCAAGACTCCTTTAGAGGTATGGTCCAGAAAACCTGCAACAGATTATGATTCTTTGCATATTTTTTGTTCTACTGCAAATTATCATTTGAATGAATCAAAGTTGGATCCACAAGCAAAGAAGACTCTATTTATGGGTTTCAATGCTAGAGTTAAGGGATACCGTTTGTGTTGTCTAGAGTTAAAGAAGACAATTATTAGCAGGGATATTACCTACGATGACTCTGCCATATTGAATAAGGTAACTCCAGAAAGGGCTGATAGTACTTCGCAGCAGGTGGAGAGCTTGCCGAAGCAGGAAGAATTTGAACAGACAGTAGTGATCCCAGCAAAAAGCACTACTAGTGATTCTCTCATGGTAGAAGAAGAGCCAGAAGAGGAAGAGGTTCTGACCCAAAAACCTCCGCCGCAATTAGAGTCAATTGCTGCTAGAAAGACGAGACGAGAAATTCAAAAACCTACTTGTTTTACTGACATGGTAGCTTATGCACTTCCAGTTATTGATGATGTTCCATCTACCTTCCCAGAAGCAATCCGAAGTTCAGAAAGTGGCAGATGGGCAGGTGCAATGGAAGAGGAAATGTAATCTCTTGAGAAGAACGAGACATGGAAACTGACACAACTATCAAAGGGAAAGAAGGCAATTGGATGCAAATGGGTATTTACAAAGAAAGAAGGATTTTCTTATAAAGATGATATTCGCTACAAGACAAGATTAGTGGCTAAAGGCTACGCTCAAAAGGAAGGAATTGATTATAATGAGGTATTTTCTCTAGTTGTTAAACATTCTTCCATTAGAATTTTGTTGGCCTTAGTAGCGCAGTTGAATTTAGAGCTAGCACTTAATGTGAACACTGCATTCTTACACGGTGACTTGAAGGAGGAAATCTATATGTCTCAGCCAGATAGATACAAGGTTGCTGGTAAAGAAAATTAGGTTTACAAAGTGACACATCGTTATATGGACTGAAGCAATCTCTAAGGCAGTGATACAAACGATTTGATAATTTTATGAAGGGTCAAAAATACACAAGAAACAAATAAGATTATTATGTGTATTTGCACAAACTTCAAAATGGGACCTACGTCTACCTACTTTTATATGTTGATGATATGCTGATTGCAGCAAAGAGCTAAAGTGAAATTGGCATATTGAATGCTCAGTTGCGTAAAGAAGATTCTCAGTATGGAGATAAGAAGGGACAAAGA
>JANQAP020029770.1:0-10391 GCA_026874005.2 Erythroxylum coriaceum | reverse complement strand
TTGTTTAATATATTTTAAATAATATTTATATTTTAAATAATTTTATTATAAAATAAAATATAGTTAAAATTAATAAATGTGCTTTTTATTTTTATGTTGCCAAACAGTCTACTGTATGAAGCTCTTTTTAAAAAGTTATTTTTTTAATTGACAGCCAAACAGTCAACTGCTTTTTAAAAAAGCTCTTCTCAGAAAAGCTCTATTGACAAAAACTCTATTGACAAAAGCTCTACTGATATAAGCTCAACCAAACAGGCACTAATTCTAATTCCAGCAACAACAACAAAACAATCGATTGACATTAATCTCCGTATCTAAATTTCTTTTTGGTTATTCTTTGACTTCACATTCTTATCAATAAGCCCATTTGTCATCTTTGTGCTTCTTTGAGTTAATTCCTCTTTATACTAAGCAAAATAATTACATTTCGTTACTTTGTAAATATTAACCTTTAATATTATTGCACATGTCAAAACCTCTGAGGGAATCTTCTTCTTAGATTCCTCTTGGTCTAATAAGTTTGAAGTGGTATTATAATACCATGGTCTATAATACTATTTTTTGTTGAGATCCATGACATATTACTCGTTTCTATACTTACTATATCTCTTTTTCTCTTTCGTATATAAAAGAAGCAGTTGTATATCTTATAAATGAAGACGGAAAAGGAAGTCACAATAACTATATGAAAAGACAAGAAAGAAGCAGTTATCTTATAAATGAAGGTGGGAAGGGAAGTCACTCACAATAAGTATATGAAAAGACAAGATTGCACATATAACAATCATGAACTTTGACATATATAATATCATAGCCGGTGATTTTATACAAGCAAACATCCATCGCTAGATTTGGAACAAAAGCTAATCAAACTATAGTATTTAAATGTAATTTATTTTGAACCAAGTCATTCTTGAGCTAGCTTAGTTTAAATAATATAAACCAATCAATACAATACATGTGTAGAAACAAAATTCCAACAAAATTGATAGTTGAAACTTTTCACCTTATTTTAAAAGGTATATATATATATTCATGTCTCCTCCTCATATAACGACGAGTCGAGGAGAAGGAGGACGAGGAGGAGGGGGGATTTGGTTTGTGTCCCCGAAAAATAGCTCCCTCGCACTCTCTCATTTTTGTCTTCTCACTCTCGTTCAGTTTGGTTGGAGTCATTTTCAAGTCACTTTACTCTTTTCTTTCCTAAGTTCTTCTCGTGGCTATTTCTTTGTTCTTTATTTTCAATTCTGTAAAACTGAAATGTGGGATGAATATTGATTGTTTCCATGTGAAATTGGATTCTCGTTTTCAACTTAGGTTTAAAAGTATTCTACTTGGTTTTATGTTATTATAAAATCGGAGAGGGGATCTCAGATGGATAAAGCGGGTTAGGGTCATATCAATGGTCCCTTAGCTTTCAAGTTCTTTTCGCTATTTTATTGAGGAGTTACCTGTCCGTATTGCTTGATTCATCAGCCAAGCAAGTTGTTCGGTTCTGACTTTTATATATACCATAGATACTCAAATGGGCATCGTTTCTGTTAGGTAATTCTCTTCTTTCGATCTAGATTTTACTTGAATTGCGCATATTTCAAGGTGGGTACGGCCTCTGCCCTTCCTCACTTTTTTTTTTGTGTTTTTAAGAAAGTAGTGTTTTTCTTCTCGTTTTGGTTGAAACCCAATATTGTTTTTCTTCGTGTTATGTGTGTTCTGCCCTCGCATTACATTATTTTTGCTTTATTTAGTTATGAAGCCATAATTTTTTGGTGCTTGTCATTTAAATTATTATCCATTTTCATTCTTCTTGTGATTTGTATATAGAAAGTAAAGCCACTGGAAGTGGAGTCAACAGACGATGCATTGTCTTTAACATTTGACTTGCCAACTACATGTTTTTGTTTTGCTAAATTGTAAAAGAAGTTACAAAAGGAAAATTTAGTAGCCTTGAACAATTTAATGTGATTCCAAAGTCTTTTATCATTTTGAATTTTACGGGTGGCAGCCTTTTAGAATCAGATTTCAGTAGCTGCTTTTGATGGAGATGGTGAAAAGTAGGTAGAGAAGGTTCCAGCTAAGGATCTGTTAACAAGGTTGTCGTATGCTGAGAAATTGGAAAAGGTGATTTTCAGCCCATCATTTTTTTGAGACAGTGGGAGAAATCGTGTGCTTATCCATTTATAGCGAGAAAAATAACTTTTGAACTATGTTTGAGCAGTTACTCAAGCTGTCAGCTTATTACTGTGCTTCTTTCTTGTTAGGGTCCCCTGACTGTTCTTGCAGTATGTAATACTTCTTTATTCTTCTCCAACTGCTCAATGTGTTGGGGTTTCACCGTTACAACTTTGATAATGGTGTGATTTTTAACTTTTCTTTAACTAGATTGTAGATATGATTAATTAGAATGATAGCTTCAACTCATCATTGTTACAGTTTTTAGTTTGCATAATGAAATGAACTGTATCTAATCTAGTTCTTAATTGATAGTTTCAGTTTATGCACAGATTTATTTGGCCTCTTCTATACTGGTCAGCAGGTTGCAGTCGACATTGCTTATACTCAGATACGGGTATTGGATGGATACCCAAGTCCAACTCGGATATGGTCATCAGTGTTCAGTCATATTTTAGGATATTACCCTTGCCCATCGTCTTGTATCTTATGGATATCTAGTGGTATAGACTACAATCTACAGACCCTTTTGGAAGTTCTAGTGTTAGCAATATCTTCCTTTCTTTTGGCATTCTTTCTAGAAAATGTTCTACATTCAGATTGTGAAATGAAATTATTCTTTTATGATTTTTCTAAGGCAAAAACTTCAAAAAATCATAAAAAATTAGAAAATATCCATTTTAACATTCTTGACTCATCTTCATATTTCAATTTAGTATATCTTTTCTGCATGGTCCCAGTTTTCTGTATTGAGTCCATTTGTAGTTCTTCCAAATCTTATTAGATTCTCATTATCAGGAATAAATAAGGCTAGAAAATGGATTTTCTGACATCAAAGTTTTACACAGTATTATAATTGTTGAAGGCTTTTACCAGGTGTCATCGCACTATGCATTCAACTTCTCATTGGTTGTCATTACTTTCTAAGGTCTGGCTGCATAGTAGGTTTAGATAAAGTGCTATTCTTCCATCATAATGGCAATGACTTTATGTAAGAGTTAAACTGTTGACGAAGGTAAACAAACTTCAATGAAACAAAACTGGTCTTTTCCTAGAAGGCATAGGATATAAAATAGAGATGCTGAAGATTCATTTGAAATCTAGAAGAAGATGGAACTGGTCTGCATGTTTGCAACTGGCTAGTCATCATCTCTATTTAGTTTATCTGGTTAAGCTACAAATTTTATGGGCAATAATTTCTTTTTTCCTTTTCTAATTGATTACAGGGAGTCTTTAGATGATTCTACTCTCACTATGCTATGCAAAGGGGCTTGAAGTTATTATGTGGGTACATAAACTGTCTTTAGGGGACAACTATAACCTCCTTTTCTGTCTTCTACTCCATAAGTACCAGTCTATACCCACTTCATGATCTTTTATGGGAAGTACAGAAATTGTGATATAGTTTGTCTAGTTTGATAATGCACATCTGCATTATGATTCTCATGAAATGGGGGCATCCAGGTAGACATTGTTAATGTGAAGGTTCTTCTCATCAATATTGTGCTGCTTAATATTTGACAAATGACACAGCACTGGTTCATGATTGATAGTTTTTGTTCCCTTGTACATGGGGCATCTTTCATATGATCATGGTTTGGATTAAAAAATGAATTAGTTATGTTTTCACACACATTTTCTCTACATAGAAGGAAGAAAGTTAAAAAGGAAAAACAGATAACAGAAAAGGAAAGAGAAGTTTGAGTTAAATCTTGGATTTTACCTTGTCCTCTACTTGTGTCCTTGTTCCTTGTATTATCCTCTTTCTCCTATTCTTGCTCTGGGAATGGTTGTTGTGTTTGGGAAATAGGATAGGACTTGTATTATATAATTCGAACCCTTTCCAATATGTCTTGCTGTCAAAAAGAGATGGATTAACATTGAATTTAAGTTACATGGAAGCTTATTTTTATGTCCTACTCATACATGTTGGTTTGATGTCCCATATTGGGAGATGTTGGGAAATTATGAGTAAGTGAGTGGATTGTAAGATCTAACGCCTATATCACTATGCAGCTGTTGACCATTAAATGAACTAACTTTTATGTTTCACATGATTTAAGGCTTGAATGACCTTGTTGGGCCATTTGGTCTTGGGCTTGCCAAGGACATCAGGTCTTTGATTGGACTTGCTAAGGTGGGTGTTAGGGATTGCAGACTGGATCCTTGCACTAGATTTAGATCTGTTAACATTGGGTCTTAATGCAGGCATTGGGAAATTGATTGGAGGAGGGAGATTATGTCCCATATTCGGAAATTTTGAGTGAAGGTGGTGGTTTATAAGACTGGATCTCATAACTACCATGTTAGTCCAAATTTATCTCTTTATAAGCCTCATTTTTCAATATGTTGGGCTAGTTTGGGCTTGGGCTACAGCATTGGCAACTAACTAGTTTGGATTTCATATGATGATAATTACCTATGGAATTCCTTTTCTATGAAAATTTGGCCAGAGTGTAATTGCTCATGTTTAACAGATGCTTTCTATGTTCTAAGAATAATTGGAATTTTCTTAAATGATATTGAAGCATGGCAAAGTTGAAGCCCGTAGCTAGGCTTAAATGTGGTTTTGCCATGTGCAGAATGCAATTCCATTCTCCAAACTTGCAAAAATTTTAATCCCTTTTTATCTTAGTTGTTTGTGTTCATTCTTATGCGTTTGACTGGAGTTTGGATTTCAAGAATATGGAGTTTTCATTGTTCATTTTTGGGTCTGTTCCAGGATATAGGGTTTTTTTTAGAATATTTTCATGGCATGGAGAAAATGTTCGCCTTGATTCTAGCTGAAGTGTTATACCTCCAGTCAGTTGTTTGATATAATGCAGATGTTTGGATGGGTTACCCAGTCATTGTGAGAGCTGATTCCCTTAATACTGCCTGAAGGAGTGAATACTGAGATACTAAGGAAAGTTGGCCGGTGCTTGCCTGTCCTTTCTCATGTAGCATAACATCACAGACTGTTCCGTAGAATCCTTGGAGCCAAATGCTATTCCTTGCAGTTACAATGTGTTTTTAGATAGTTCAAAGTTCCTCTGGTAATACACTTGGACTCAACTCATTATTTCTCGTACTCTTTCCAGGTTTGGTTCCAAATGGCAAAAGGTGGCAGGGGACGGCGTAAGATTGCTCACCGAAAATGCAGACGGGCACCATACCCATTACGATTTTGCAATAAGGATATTTCAGATGAGTTGTGCCCAAATAAATGTTCCAAAGTTTTGGATAAGAAAGACTGGGAAGATGTAACTTGCTCTGTGTGCTTGGAGTGCCCACACAATGCTGTTCTTTTGCTTTGTTCTTCATATGACAAAGGCTGCCGTCCTTTTATGTGTGGAACTAGCTTTCGCTATTCTAACTGCCTTGATCAATACAAGAAAGCTTACACTAAAGTGACCTCTACCGCTGGCACTGAAGACATTCCAGTCTTGGTACAGAATTCAGGTTTGCCTATTGAAAGCTGTGAAGCTGCAGAACTTGCATGCCCACTTTGCAGGGGCCAGGTGAAAGGTTGGACTGTTGTGGAGCCTGCCAGAGAGTATCTTAATGACAAAACGAGAAGCTGCATGCAGGATGACTGCTCTTTTATTGGAACCTATAAGGAGCTAAGGAAGCATATGAAGACCGAACACCCATCAGCACGCCCACGTGAAGTTGATCCCATTCTTGAACAGAAATGGAAAAGACTTGAGCGGGAGAGCGAACGTGACGATGTAATAAGCACAATAAGGTCCACAATGCCCTGGGGCAATGGTCTTTGGAGACTATGTAATAGAGGGAAATCATTCTGGTTTTGATTCAGATGAAGAAGGGCAGTTTAATGATGATGCGGCAGAAAGGAATGGAAATCTGGAGGTGGGGTTTGATAGGAATCTGGTAAATGTTTTTTTGCTGTTGCATGCACTTGGCCCATCAGGGATGACCCTGGTAGACCAGTGAGGCAGCCTGAAAGGTCTAACCATCAAATGTTTGATAGTGATAATACTGGTACCCATCACAATACTATGGCCTCTTCTGAAGACGATGGCAGCAATAGTAATGATGACAATGGTAATAGTATTGACATATCACTTCCCAGCACTCGTCACCGCTATGGCAGATTGCTTTTAGGACGTTCAGTTAGAAGACGTAGACAAGTAGAAGGCAATGGTGAACAAAGATGAGGTTGAAACAGATGGTTAGTAGGTGCCTGGTTTTAGAACTGGATAACTTTTGAGGAATATGAAAACCATAAAGAAACTGACTTGATGTACTTCTCATTTGTATATTTTTTGGTTGGCTTTTGTCGTGGATTACTGGGGAAGAAATTGATGGTGGAGCAAAGGGATACTTCCTTTCCCTCTTCAAGCAATGGTTGAATGTAATAACCCATTTAAAAACCTGTATTATTTTCATGTAATCATAAATTTCCTGTGTTGTTGGTAACTTGGTACATCTTTTTACTCTGAATTTCATCTCTGACGAAACGAGTTTTAGTGGCATTTTCATTTTGACCTTCAGATTCCGTGAAGATTGCTTGCTTGCGTCAGTGGAACTTGAGGTTTTGACGGCTATTGATATCTTGAATTCAGTAGCTGGCGTTGTCAGTAATTAATTAGAATGGCACTTTATTAAAATAAAGTTGCTGAAACATTTGCGCTTCACCTGGTGGGTCAATTGAGGAAAGACGGATTAGAATTTAAAATATAGGTTCTTGCCACTTATCCAGACTCAAGACTCCCCTCATCAATATTATTACAAGCTGAGTATTTTCCAAAACGTACATGACATGAGAGTAAGATCTTTATGAGAACCATAACAAGGTCATTGATATCTTCTTGCATGAGGGGAAATGGAGCTCTGAGGTGATCGTAGTAGTGGACGAGCATTAGCATTTGCATTAACCGTATGATGATGCTATTATATAGTTTCCAACTTCAAAGTCTAGAATTTTGGTTGACAATCATAGTTTAGTTGCTATCCTTAGGATTATCACAGTTTCCCATAGCTCACTTCATACAGAGTTTAGGGAAATCAACCACAATCTTAACCCCAAAATGGAGAGGATATGAACATGAAAAATTCCTTTTCATCATCATCATCATCATCATCATCACCCAGTCTGAAATCACCCAGTCTGAAAAATTCCTTTTCCTTTTCCAAAAAAAAAAATAGAAAACATTCTTTTTCGTATTTATATCCGCTCCATTCTTATTCTCTACTTCCATTACATTACGTTACATAATTCAACGAATTCGGAATACGCCAAAGGGGAAAAAGAAAAAGTTAGTAACCAAAATAGATCACTTGTTCTATTAAGGAAAGACGTAAAAATCTAATGAAAAAGAGTTAAAAGGTTTAATTATAAAGTGTTAAAATCTTGATTGCATACGAGATGGATAAAGATTAATAGTATTTAAAATTTAGTGAATTAATTACCTATTCTAATAAATAATTACTGTAAATTTATATAACACAATCATAAAATAAATACAATATTAATAAAATATACATAATCGATATCAGTAGTTCAACTAAATATCCTTTCATTTATGTTCATTTCTCAAGTTTCACTTAATGATTTGTTATTTTTTTACTATGTGAGAAGGAATCCTTCGTACATTTTTTTTCCATGAATGATGAAAAAAATATTACAACTGTATAACATCTTCTTTACCATGGATTAAAATGAACTTTTACAATCATCATTATTTAACATGAGTGAGGAGAAACCTTTTACAACTCTTGTTCAAGGTTAAGAGGAACTCTCATAATGTGTATCCCAATAATTTTTCAATTGGAAAAGTTGTATTGTATCCAACTCAAAGCATTCCTTTCCTCCTTATACCTAAAGGTGACAAAAGAGCTTAAGCTCAATCCCACTTGAAGTTCTACAAATCTAATTCAATTTTATTAGGCTTGAACTCAAACATAAATTTCTTTTTGGGTCTAACCATTTATAGGAAATTAGGTCAACTAACTCGAAGTCAATAGGCAATCAAGCTTGAGCTAAGGTATTTGGGCCTAAAAAGGCCCACTTAACCCATTTTTGTCCTTACTTATACCAATACATTAGGCTTTTTTAATAAAGATGTCATGTCATTATTGTAGAAGCAAAGTCATTTACAGAGCATTTGTATAAACAAATCTTTCCTATCCTGCTCCTTACTAGACTGTACAAAAGAAAACTAAAACTTTACAAAAGGTTACATTTTGTCAGATAAGCACTTTAGTTGGCTGTAGGCTCCTTTGGCATGCATAGCTTGACCCAAATTGTGACTTCAAACTTGAGGTTGTGGAAAACTTGCAAGCCAGTGGCTTCCTTCCCCCTAAAGATTATGCTATTTCTTTATGTTCGTATGCGATGCAACAACTGCAACAATAGCAAAGGCTACATTCCTTTTGATTTTGTTATAATTGACGCAATTTAACAAGATATGCTTATTGATAAATGATTATTATATTATGTTTTTATACTCATATTGAGTGTATTTTGCTTGTTATTTGAGAGTTTTATGTTATTTTCGATACTTCTTTTGTTTCAAGTGTACTTCCAGGTCTCAATTGCATTTTATGAATCAAAAGGAAAAGAATCCAGGGGAAATCATAACATAAAACAGAAGAATTGGAGTTGTCTTAGTGACACATGCCTGTGTGAATAGGTACACACTTGTGTGAGTAACATACACGACTATGTATAGAGAATGTTTAAGAGATTGTAAATATGTAAAGCTTCAAAGATGTTATTTTTGCTTGTGTGGAGATACATGCCTCTGTGAGTAACATACACAATCATGTCCCTTGCCTGTGTAAGCTCCTATGAATATGTAAAGTTGCAATTATAAAAGATTTTTAAGATACATGGCCACTCACACAGCCATGTGACTGAACGTATATAATCAAACAACCTTAGCTTCAAAATAAGGGAGAAGAGGCTGGAGTCAAAAGCTACAGGAAAAGTTAAAGTAGAAGATATGATTCTAAACTTATGATGAGAAAAACACAAAGAGTACTTCAACAAGTCTAATAGAGAGCAGCCTTTCATCAAAGATTCAAAGGGATTTCATTAGAGAGAAGGGGGATATACGTGTCTATGGATTCTTCTCTTTTTAATATTTCTTTTGAACTTTTTATCTTTATTTCATTTTCTATGATTAGGAACTAAGTTTCTTTATTAACTAGATAGGATGAACCCTAAGTTAGCATGGATATTATGATTTGATCCTTTATTTAATGCAATTGGATTTATTGATTCATTAAGAGTAAATTATGTGTTTTTATTCTTGAATTAATATATTCGAAATATTAGTTCAATATTTGATTTCATATGATTGAGATTGAGAAATCCTCTTATATGAATAGATCTACCATAATTAGAAGGAGTTGCATGAAAACTTAGAGATAGATTGACATAAATCTTCTATATTAAGGTCATACCTAATAAAGAAATTCACAAACCGATGTAATGTGATCTTAGATGTTTTAACTAGAAAGAGGTTTTGGTTAATCAACTGAGGATTAGTTCTTAATGGTCTTGAGAAAGATATTAACATAAGATAGAAATTTTCATGGTCTAGTGATCGATAATTGAATTGCATGATAAAGGGTTATCACTTAAGATATCTTAGGGGGATTTATTACTTAGGTACTGGTTGTTTGATATTGGATTATTTTTTATATTTCTCTTAATTCATTATTGCATTGAGTTTTATTTTAATTTAGTTTTAAATTTAATCATCTTCTTAATCGACAGTTAGATAATAGAAAAGAGGCTATTACTAGTACTTGTAATCCTCATGGGTTTGACCCGTACTTGCCAGTGCTAACTATAGCTAAATCGTGCACTTATAGTTTAAAACATAAAATTAAATACATGTTAATGTGTCATGTCAATTTATAAAGCATCTACATTTGATTTTGCCTATTTTTCATGTTTATGGTATGTGTGTTGAATCATGTGACTTTGAGTGAAAATTTTTAAAGCTTTAAAGAATTTTTTGTATCCACATGTACACGCCCATGTATATTAAAATTTTTATTTCAAAATCTTTACACGGTTACAGTGACCTACATAGTCACAAGACATGATCATGCACATTCCTGAAACTTTTAAAAATTTTCACACACAATTAAAGAGAGTTATACAAGCATAGGACATGCACGTGTATCTAAAATACTCTGGAACTTGTCAAAACACACATTCGTGTCATAAGTCACACGGTTACAGTGAGTTGTAAAGAGTTACA
>JANQAP020029752.1:0-10391 GCA_026874005.2 Erythroxylum coriaceum | reverse complement strand
GAAAATATAAACAAGATAGTAGATGCAACACCCAATCACAAAATAACCTTAAAAAACTACCAATTGAGAAAAAAGAGATTTTTATTTGTTTTTAATGAAAACCTAATTGATTATGAATTTATTGGATTACCAATTCTAGACGATTCTAGGGTTGACTACTCTCTCTCGAGTTATAATCATTAACCCTAATTAGATTATGGGAATTGCAACCTCTCGATTCACAATTTATCTAAAACATAAATTAGATCTTAAGTTGTTTAAAAAACTACCAAAAACCTATGCCAGATCTCTCTTTACACAAATTTACCTGTTTGATTCAATTCTTGATCTATTAAATTACCTAACTCTCGTTAGCCCATTTTAATGATTTTCACTCAATTCACCCTCTCAGTTTATTAGCGAATTATGCAATTGTAGAATTGAAATCACAAGAAATCTAATAAAAATGCAACAATTAAATTTCACTAATATCAAACACAAAATATCTCGAAGGTGAGTTTAGATAAATCCTCAACATTCAACAAATCTATCATTTATGGCTATCTCAAATTCTATATAATCATAAAAATTGAAATTAAACCAGAAATAGACTCAAAATGGATGATGGAGGAAACAACGACGGGAAACCTTCTGTTCTAGGAAGTACTTCGTGTAGGCTTCTTCTCCACGTTTTTCTTCCTTCATTCCTTCCTCAATCTCTCGATAAAACTCTCTAGGGTTTCGAGATTGTGGTTGATGCAAAAGCTCCTTCTTTTTGTTCTTGTTGCTTTATTTATGTTCTTTGTGTTTAAGGTTGAGCTAGGGCTTCTTTGGAGTCCGAAAGTTCCAAAAAATCCCTCAAAATATGAAATTTGGAAGTGGCTGCGCATCTGCCTGACACAGGCCACGATCGTGGCCTACTTCTAAGCCTTCTGTCATGATCGTGCAATATAGGCCACTATTGTGGGCTAACTCTAGTACTTTTGTCACGATCGTGGCCTATTGTGCCACAATCCTAGGCTGTTGTTTACGCCTTAATGTCTTTGAAAATTCTCCGTTCTTCGATGTTGATCCTGAACACTAACAAACACATCAAAGTACCTCAAAAATATAATATTTAAGCTAAAAGACATGTAATAACCCATAAAACACTTAAAACATAAATAATTAACAAACTAATACAATTCTAACCTAAACACATAGTAAATGATTGAATTAATAGCTAAACACATATCAAACTATGCCCTAAAATATGATGCAATTTACACTTATCAACTGTATATTTGTAAAAAAGTTTCTTGTAATTTCTTTTTAGTAAATTTCCTTTAATTTAACCCTTTTTATCGTCTCAACCATACCATACCTAAACCCTATTACAACCTATATAAAGACCTTTGGGTTTTTTCTAGTTTATATATAAGTGGTGGAGATGTGATAATATTGCAAGCTTATGGTAAGAGTTTTACTATGCACTGATTTGAGAGTTCTGATACTTTTCATTGTAAATACTTGAGTGCATTGAGTGAACTCTTGGTGAGGGTGTAAAGGTTTATGCTTTTGATTTCAATGCGAGTATTGATATGATTACTATTAATATTGACTTAGGAATTCAATTTTAGGATAACTTGACTCGAATTGTATGTTAATTTGATTAATATGACATCATGATTTACAGTATGAATGGACAGGTCAAGATTAATGAGGGATAGACGTTGTAAGATTTATAATTTTGATTATGGTTTGCTTGAGGACAAGCAAAAGCTTAAATGTGAGGATGTTTTATAGATTCATAATTGACCATATTTATACCTCATATTTAATGTATTTTTGCTTAATATTTTATACTTTTATTGTATATTTGGTACTTAATTTGCTCCAAGTGCATTTATAGGTTGTAATTGCCTTCATAGACTTAATGGAGAAGAATTCAGATGAAAACGTGACATAATACAAATATTTGAAGCCAAAAAGGGATACACAACCATCTATATAGCCATGTAAGTCTCTTAGGCCCTACAGACTCTCAAATTCTAGGGATTTTTTAGTATACCCAATCTAGCAAAGGCCTGTGTATCAAACCAAGTATCTCTCAAAAACCCTAAATTTTACTATAAAAAGATGTAAGCGGAAACAAAATATAGAACAGAGATTTCTAAAGGTGATTTAAGATACATAGATCATTCAGAAGGGTCAATATTGATCCAAAGATGTGGAAAACAAGAAAAAATTATCGAAAGATCCAATAGAATATAAGATCAAACCTATACCTTGCATGAACATTCGATAGGAGATAAAGGGAGACTTAGAATTATGAGCTATTTGTTTTTCTATTCATTTTTCTTTCTGTTTATTTTTTAATTCATTTTCTAATATGTGTAACTAAACATCTTTAGTTTCTAGGTGAGATGAACCCTAGTTTGTGCTATAACATGTTTTGATTCTTTTATTTAATGTAATTGTTTTGATTGATCTATTATTATTCAATTATATGTTTAATATTTATTCTAATAGATCTGAAATATTAGTGCATAAAGTAATTTCATATATAGATTGAGAAATCCTATATATAAATAGGTCTACCTTAATTGAAAGGGGTTGATTGCAAAACTAGAGATAGGTAGACATAAATCCTCTAGATTATGGTCAAACCTAATAGTAGAATTCAAAAACGGTAAAGCAAACTTAGTACCTTGAACCTAAATAATATCAGTTGATAATTATAAGATTAGTTGTCATTAGTCTCAAGTGAGTTATTAATATACGATAGGAATTTCCACATTCCAATCATCAATAAAAGAATTGCATAATAAAAGGCCAATTATTTAAGGGTTTTAGGGGGATTCATAACCTAGACACAAATTCTTGATATTGATTATTTATAAATGATTTCTTTATTCTTAGCTCAATTTTCTTCCTCTAGATCATCCATTTAGATGTAATAAACAAAAGTTTATTAAGAATAGGATGGTAAAAACACCTCCTCCCCCTCACAAAGCTGGTGAAGAGATATTGCAAGAGATTGATGAATTATGATATGAAAGTTACAGAACTTGAAGCTGATGAAATTAATACCAGCATTAGTAAAAACTTTGGTTGCAGAAAACAAAGCATCTTTTTGATTTTTCACATTGAAAAACTAATTTGATACGTCATAATCTAGATATGAGGCATATTAGAAAAATATTTTTGACAATTTTTTCAATACCATAATAAACATTGAAGGGAGGATAAAGGACAATGCAAAATCACGAGCTGATTTGAAGCTTTTTTGTAGAAGGAATAAGTTAAATAAAGATCTTTACACCAGTAAATATCTGAAAGCATGTTACACTTTGGACCAAAAAAAGGAAATTTTGTGTGAATGGTTGAAAAGTTTAAAGTTTCTCGATGGATATGTTTCAAATTTGGCAAGGTGTGTGGACATGTGGAATAACAAATTATATGAGATGAAAAATCATGATTGTCATGTGTTTATGAAAAGGCTAATTCTAATTGCATTTCAGGAATTGCTATCGAATAAGGTTTGTGAAGTTATAACAAAATTAAGTTTGTTTTTCAAAAGCTTAACATCAATTGAAATAAAGTTAGTTGAAATGGAAAAACTAGAAAGTGAAATTCTAGAAATCTTTTGCAAATTAGAAGGGATTTTCCTTCCAAGCTTCTTTGATTGTATGGAACATATACCTGTACATTTAGCATATGAGGCTAAACTTGTTGGTCCAGTTCAATATCGATGGATGTATTCGTTTGAGAGGTAATTATAGCAAATATTTAAATTGTAGTTATAGCATGTCGTAATCACATAATTATATATCAATAGCTATTTGTAACGTAGGTATTTGCATCACTCGAATAAAAATGTCAAAAACAAGGCTAAAGTTGAAGGTTTGATATGTAATGCTTATTTAGTGAAGGAAGTAAGTACATTTTGTTCACATTATTTTGAGCCGTATATGCACACAAAAGAAAGAAAAGTTTCTCGTAATGACGATGGGGGAGGAATGGGTGATGTTGATGGTAACTTATCTATTTTCTCATATCCTAGAGGAACATATGGATGGTCAACAAGAAGAATGTTAACAAAGGAAGAAGTAGAGGTTGCCCATGTTTACATTTATTGAACTATCAAGAGGTTCAACCTTTCGTGTAGTAAGTTGAAGTTGATTTTCAAATTGATTTTTTAGCTTTTCGAAGTTAGTGTTGTTCACAACTAAAGGACATAATAATTCCTTTAGAATATAAGAGGAATGGTTAATGCTCTAGAAAACACAGGATGATATCAATAAAGAAGTTAAAAGAAAGTTTGCTCGGTAGTTCGAGAAATATGTAAGTTTTCACTTACAATTATTGAAATGGTTGAATTATCATATCAAAGTGTTCAAATGGCATTATATTATTTAATATGATAATTTTTTTAGTAGGCCTCAGAAAATTCAATGGAAAACAAGTTCATATGTGATCTACGAAAGGACCTTTGCAAACTATTAAATCGTATCTGGTGTATTTCATTAATGGATACAAATTTCATAAAAAATATTATGGTCATAGCATGACAACAGTAAATAGTGGGGTTTGCATATAGGGAGAATTGATCGATTACTATGGTAAAATTATTGAGATACTTAAAATTGAGTGCCTTGCATTGCCAATAAAGCAAAGTGTGATATTTAGGTGTGACTGGTTTGATCCAACTTCTAATATTGGTACAGAAGTGCACAGCCGATACAATTTAGTTGAAGTCAATCAATGAATAAAATTTAGACAATTTGAACGTTTCATGTTAGCGATGCAAGCAATCCAAACATATTATGTCCCTTTTCTAGTTTACGACGAGATAAGTCAGAATGGTTGGCCGTTTAAAAAGTAAAACTTAGAGGTATTTTTGAATTACATGGAAAAGGAGAAAATAAGCGAATTGAAAGTGAAGCATTTCAGGAAGATGTTTATGAAATAAATGCTTGTGTTATACATGATAAGAATGAACCTTTGAATGATCTAAATAATGAATATGATGAAATTTTTAATGTAGAGGATGAGGAGGGTGAGAGATCTGAAGAGGAGCCCGAGTTTGATTATAATTCTTCAGAAAAAGAAGATGATGATGATTTTGATTTACAATTAAGTGATCATGATAACAATTAATTTGTGTTTGTAATAAAATATTATATAAATAAATCTATAATTGCATCAACAATATATTGTTATATATTTAATTTATATTGTTCTATTACTGGAATATTCAATAAAATATAAATTTTAGGTTAAAAATATACCACCAAAGAGAAAACAGGATATAATGCAACCAAAGTTAAGGTTACCACGATTTGGAGCCAATTACTTTCTAGGTGAAGCATCACATGTTACAGCTCCTACAGAATTAGGTGTTGTACCTCAAGCTACTACACATCCAAATGAGGCATCGCCTTCTGTACCTGCTGCTACACCATCCAGCAGCCCTACACCATCCACCACCCCTATACCGACAGAGATATTAGGGGTAAATGTTACGGATGAAGAAGGCAACCTCCAGTCTAGAGCTAAAGGAGTATATGGAAGAACGTACATCACAATAGTCAACAATCTGTGAGTGAAAATATATGCATGATAAAATCATAGTTTTATACTGAAGTTATATATTTCAATTTGAAAATGATCTAAAATTGATTATATATTAGGTTGGTTCCGTCTGGAACGTGCTTAAGAAACATGACATCTAAGTTCAAAGAGAAGATTGATCTTGAGAGTTATGTATGGAAGAATGTCTCTCAGGCGACAAAGGACTTTTATTATCAAGAGTTTGAGGTACAAAAAATATATTCTTTTGTATTTTTATCTAATTATTTTTATACATTAATTAGATAAATATTATAGGTTATAAGTACTTATAGTATGCTTTTCTTTTTTTTAGAAAGAATTTTTTCGGATTCCAAATTTGACACAGTAATTTATAAAGTATGGGAGAGGCGAGCTTGTATATGTTATAGAGACTTTCTTGGTGCGCTACACAATACTAGTGTACGACCTCCATATATATATGAAGAAATATGGAGTCGTTGGCAGCAATATTGGACATCACCTGAGGCAATGTCATTTTAGAGTGCAATTATGACATCAAACGTGGAGGACTGGGAGGAGAGAGTCTTCCCGTACACACTGGAGGACCTATTACCAACTAGGAGCATGCAGAGAAACTTATAAGTATCTACTTTTTGCTTTTATATTCTAATTTTTTTACTTTGATGTATTTCAATTAAATTTGATATGTAAATTTTGGAATGAAAATATATGTGTATTTTGGAGAATGATAATGTTATAGATGTTTGGTTCTATATATGGCTATATTTTTTAGTTACTTTTTTTATTCAACAGGGGGTAAATATCACAAAAACAAAGGAAACTCTACCGAATTTTTTTAAAATTGTAGTTCACATATAACATTTTATTCTAATGCAGGAAAAGTCTATGGGTAGAAAGCCTATACCTCGTTAGCTCTTTTTGCTCACCCACACTAAGAAGCATGATGGTGCGACCTTCGTCAACACCCAATGTAGAGAACTTATGTGTGTGAAATTTATGCTTTAATATTAATTCCTAATAATTATCACTTATTAACATAAGCATTGCCTCGTGATAGGACCAAATACTAGAAAGCATTCAACGATAGTTTTAGCACTCTAAAACTGTTAATGAGAGTCAAGTATATCTTGATGTAGTAGGTAGTAGGGACCGTCGTGGAAGGATCTTCAACTTAGGTTCATTTGCGAACACATGCTATTCGCAATCCTCCACATCCAGTACAACTGCATCTAGTAGGCGATCGACATCCAATGAAAGAGTCGTTAGCTTGAGAGCACAGTACAGATGCTAGTAACTTAGTTACAACAGTCGATGGAGTACATAGCCCAGCTTCGTAATGAAATGGATGAGTTGAAGGGAAGGGGCAGCATCTCGTCGCACTAGTCAGACCATCTGTGTTCACCAATTGCATAGCTTAGTTTTTCTACTCTCAAGTCGTTTTGTATATACATATTTATTATTGTAGATAATAATTTTTTATTATCAATTAAGATAATTTTTACTTTATATTATCGTTCAACTTACTATTTAGATAAATTAAATGTAGCAAAAATTCAATATAGTATCACCAGATAACTGTAGAAATTAAATATCAATCATAAGATTACCAATCAAAACTAAATTTACAACTTAAATGTATGAAAAATAAAAAAAGTATTGTTGCATTTACCAACGAACTAAGAACATTCTGTCGGTAAATAATTTATCGACGAAAAAACTTACTGTCACTCAATTTTCTAACAGACCTTCAACATTTGATCGTCGCTAAATTTACCGACGTAGATACAATATCTGTTGCTAAATTTACCAACGAAAAATAACTTACCATCGCTAAATGTTTTAACAAAATTTCAATACTTTGTTCGTTGGTAACTTTACCAATGGAAAAAAAATTGTTCGTCGGTGAATTACCGATGGAATATTTCTATTCCGTCGCTAAAGATAACTGATGACTATTTCTATGACGACTCATGCGGTTGGTAATTTCTATCGACAAATTCGCTTGCTGATGGAAAACCTTCACATTCCGTCAGTAATTTCCGTCACTAAGCGCTCATTTTCTTATAGTAGGTGACATACTTAAATGGGGCAAATGATATTGTAGGGATGACGGACAAAGATTGTTCATTTTTTTTAACTACCTTCAATTATTGTATATACTAATTTGGAGAGAACATAATTATAGAATATTTAGAAGAAATTTTCAGGAAAAACGTGTCTAGTATGTAACACTATATGTTGGGTAAGAGAAATCCTCATGACTCTCAAAGCTTACCAAATGGCCAATGTCCCAGTGAGACAAACATGGAACCTACCATAATTAGATTTTATTAAAAAATACTAATTCATATACAATTCCAGTGGCTAAAGTTAAGTATGTACAACTTATAGTAGGGACAAACATAATTCATATAGTGAATCAATGGATTACGTTACATACATCAAAGCCACAAGCCATACTTATATATGATAGTAGCTCCTTACAACTTCCTTGTGCAATAATGGAGAAGTCAACTAAGCTAGTTTTATAGATACTTTAAGCACACAACCAGCACTCTCAAGTAATCTAAAATTGTGAAGTATATAATGTTGGTGTTGTAATGTTGGGTGGTGGTCGACTTAAGGACAAGGAGCTATTATACTGAACTAGGAAGAGCCTATAAAGATCTTGCATAACTTACACATGTAAAGGATGCTCCTTACACTTGCCTTTAGCCTAGAACCTCCTATTTTAATCCTTTATTACTATTGTTGTGACAAGTATTATACTATAGCACTGTAATTTACTTATTGTTTAGATTATATTTTCATATTTTCAAAAAAAACTCTTTATCGTAAGTTTCAACTATGGTTATAATTAGAAGGTCCTTCATTAGGGATTATTTTCATTTTATTATACATTAAGAATGTTCATATAGCTCTTGTAAAATCATCTCCTATAATAAGCAAATAATGAACTCTTGTAGAATTTGCCACTTTATAAAGAACTTATAGATCACTATATAGCAAATCAAAAGTCTCCGTGGTTGAATGTTTTCTTCTATAAAAAGGTAATGTGTAGTTTTAATAAGTGGTAAGCTTTAGATACATGATTCTTTGGGTTTAACAGTAATAGATATATTGCATTTTATCATATGAAATATGCCCTAATCTTTGATGTCATAAGGTATAAGAACTATTCCCATTTTTATTATAAACCATAGTTTTGTTTTGGAAGTTAAAAAAAATTATAAATAGTACCAGCAAAAGTGAGAACCAAGTTAATCTAATACAAAACACTAAAATGCATTTAAGTTATAACTAACCTTAAGTTATCCGTAAACAAAAATTTTGTATACAAAACAAGCTACGAAAAAATTATAAAAAAGGATTTAAAAAACTAATATTCTATATAATAGTCTTTGGCTAATTGGATTAGAGATGCTTTTGGCTAGGATAATCTCTCTTATCTATCTGAGAGTGTTGAACTAAATAATTGCAATTCCCTTATTTCATTTCTAATTTTTCTTATGTTCCTTTCTTTCTAAATTATACAAGTAGTGCAATTAAAAGAAATTTTGAAGATAACAAGTTCCTCCTTGTGGCGATAAGCTTATTTTTCATGCCCACTCTATAATATTTTAATCTATATCTTAGTTTCATTATAAGCAATTTGAACATTCTATTATCTATAATAGCATTTATATACATCCTATTACTAAAATTGGAACATCTTGTTTACATTTTACAATAAAAGGTTACACAACAAATATTGTTTTACTTTTACCTTACCTTAAGCATTACTTCATTAGTCATTTTTATTTTTATTAAAATTTATGTAAGTGTATAAGTAAACTTAAAATATATCTACTTAACTTAAATGAGCTTTATTACAATCATTCTTAAAAAAATAAATGCAATGACATATTTTCATTAAAATAAATTTCCCTCAATACCCATTTAAGAAACCATAGTACATATGCACTGAGATTCATTCTAATGTTTGGTCAATGGATACTCTCCATCCATTGATGTTCCTCATTGATATCAACTCATTCTTCTCATTTGGATAATCGTCATCTCTCCTTTTTGTAATACTGCCTACACAGGCTTACCCATAAATTATTAAAGATATGAAAGATCACATTTAAGTCAATAGTTTTACAACCTCCTCTTTTACGATATTTCTCATGTTTGGATTTGATTTTCTCTAGTGTTGCATGAGGGTTCGTGTGCTTCCTCCATCAAAATTTTATAGTTGCAATATAAACAGTTGATCCCTTTTATGTTATAAAGTTTCTATGTTAAAGCTTTCATATCCTTCTGTGGCACTTGAAGTAACCATTCTTTTTGTTCTTTTATAACCCTACTATAATTATTAGTGGTAACTTTGGGTTTTTCTCTAAAATTGTATATTAAATGTGTGCTAATAATTGCTTTGATTTAAAGATTGATGGTTCTTTTATAGATAGTTTCATTTTTTGTTGGGTTATATTCACCCCATCTTTTTAATCCCTCTTTGTTGACAAATCTTTGTTCCTTTCTAAATGGGTTGTTTGCTCTTGAAACTCTTAATTTTTTGAGTCAACCTTCTCTCATTAAATGATACAATGTTCCAGAGTTTTGTTTTGCATAACTCCTTATTAAGAATTTGAAATTTTAACGTCTAATACATTGAGGTAGTGATAAGAAACGTCATTTAAAATGGAGTGTATCAATATTTTAATTTTCCTTCATGGACATTTATGATAGCTTTTTTTTTGTAGTAAAGAATGGTCTACCTAGGATTAGAGGTACTTCAATATCTTCTTTCATGTTTAGGACAACAAAATTGATCAAATAATTAAATCTATTAT